>KK351064.1:458757-494009 GCA_000671755.1 Glossina brevipalpis | reverse complement strand
TACCGAATTTTCTCTTTGTTCACTTCCATTTTTAACACGCTGTAACTCACAACTGAATGCACCAAACAAAAAGCAACAAAAGAATCTTTTTTACCGCGAAATGTCACCTTTCCAACGAGCGTAAATCTGAAATTGTTTGATCGATACTTTACGATAAATCTACCAGTGTAGCCATCTACCGAAAAAATAATAGATTTCTTTTTCCCCAAACTAATATAATGCAAAAAATAATCACAGCTTGCAGCAAATATCATTTGAAATAAATCACAAATATTTATCAGAATTTTGTAAATATTTTTTGCAAAAATTATTTGTAAATAGAAAAATTTTTTTTTTATTTCTACAATTTTTATTTTAGAAATAAGTTTACTACAAAGCATAAAGAATTTTCTTATTGACTTTTTTGTTTTTTGTTTGTTTTTATTTTAACAATAAAAACAATGGTGCAATGAGATAACTAAACAAAATGATAAATCGCTGCTAATGTGCTATCACATGTGCTTATGTTTACGCAGTCCCCCCCAATCACCTTGGGTAACTGATATTTTAAATACAAATGTACAAATGTCAAAATAGCTGACGCTTGACTCCACAATTAACAGTTAGCTAAAAAAAAAAAAGAAAAAATGAGAAAATTTAAATGTTTTTTATTTTAAATCGTTCACATCCTTCCCCCCATAATATTAAAGAAAAGCTGTATTAAATACTAAAAATTTATTCGAAAATGTAGAATATAATGCTAGTGCTGTAAAGCTTACGAGCCAATGAGCCGTATTATTGAGGCAGCTCTTGTATTAAATGATTTTTAAATAAACGTTTTGTATATAAATTTTGAAAGAGTTGTTGTGTGAACGATGGAAAGGTTTTTTCGCTACCATTTCTATTAAAAAATTCTGAAACGGAAAGCTGCTTATAAAGCTATAATATAAATGCAATAATTCTAAGTGAAGCCATGTCTATTGACCTTTCATTGGAACCCTCGAAAATAGAAAACATGAGAGAGAAACTTAAGACTGGCCGTATAATGTATAGATGTAAGAAAGAAACGAGTTTAGTAAACCGAAAAAACCAAAAGAGGGCGTAGTTATCCAGCTTTTCTTTTTTGTTTTTTTTTTTCTTTTTGATCTCACAGCTCTTCAAGTGCTAGCTTTTCTTTAAAGGGTGAAATGTTTTAATGCCTTAATTGAAGTTAGGTGAGGCACATGCTTAGAGTTTCGCTGAAATTCGATGCATGAGATGTTTCAAAACATGGATGAACGTGATTGAAAATGAATTAAATCGAACCTTTCTCACGATCGTTCCTCCCCTCCCCTCGTTATATAGAAAAAATCTTAACATAATTTGCAAAATATTTCTCCAATAAAAAATCGGTGCAAGAGAATATTTTCGAATTCTAAATGAATGTGAAACATTTGAATGGTATTTGACTGCACTGAACTTCCTTCAAGTTCAGACTTTGGTTTATATTGCTCTCATATATAGTCTGTCTTTATAATATAAAAAAATTTTTAATTTTTCCTAATTAATGATAAAAATAGATGAAAAAAAAAAAATAATTCTTTGAGGAAACAAAGCTCTATGAAGACCAAAAAGGTTTTCATGTTTGGTAATTAGTGACAAAAGTAAGTAAAGAATACATGATTGAGGAAGAATTATTAACTATGGATCATGTCCTGTCCAGCCACGTTTTAGATCTCTTCCGTACAAGACTTTTTAAACGTTAAACTTCCTAATTATTATTTTTAACTTTGGATAGGTTGTAATGAATATTTAATGGTCGATCTTAAGGGTCTGTAACCTGTCTTAACTTGTCTTGCTTACACTGTTACGACAAATAGAGAACCAGGCATATATAACCAAGACCCCTAAGAATATTAATAACTTCTAGCTTTTTAATATCTGCTTGTTGAGGGCTTTACAAAAACGATAAGCAAAAATCGATTACTTAGCTTAAGTAAAATATATATAACTGAGCTATTTTCATGAATTTTTTATTATATTTGTACCTTTTTTTTTTTTTAATTGAATTTATACTGAAAGTGAAAAAAATGTCATCCTTTTATAAGAACTAAATTTATCTATAATATCAGTATCCAAATATACACTAAGATCCTGAATAAGCGTAACGCATCGTGAATATCTTGATATCAGTTAGTGGACTTCCTTCAAATTTCTGTCCTGTACGGGAAAACGTATGAAAACGTTCCTTTTATTAATTATCATATTTTCGATATCTTTACGATATTTTAATAAATAAAATACATTTTTCAAGTTAACAAATTCCGCTTAGTGTACTATTCTTTAAAACTTTTCTACTGCCATAATTTCGAACAATTATTTCTCATATACATAAAAACTTTTAATATATGAAACTAATATTGAAAATACAATAAACAAAACATCCGTTGCTGTTGTTTTCAAAGAATACTTATTAACATGTGTATAAAATTTCTAAGAATACATTTTTTGCATTGAATGCCAAACTGAAATAAAACAAAGATGGGAGCAAAAAAAAAAAGAAGAAAAAAGTATATAAACTGAAATATTTTGTTGGTTAAAAGAATGTTGCAAATGAAATGGCAGCAGTAGTAAGCGCAGTTCTTCGTTCGTTATTCTAAGAATATGTGTGCTATGATAACTCATAAAATGTTTCTGGAAAACCACATAGAAGGTGCTTCACCTCGAGAATGGTACAGTATAGTATACGTATGTAACAATATATGTATGTATATATATATATATATATATGTATATATACCACTATACCACTATAGCACTAACTGAAAGCGAGTATTCCCACTAACAAAAGCGTACAATATAAACATGAATATAGTTCACTAAGGTAAAATGTAGCAGAATTTATATATACATATGGATATAAATGTACACCAGTAATGGTGCATGGATCACACACATCCATCCCCACCACTCCCTCTCACCATCCTCTCACCCCTTCGCATAACGTAACAGGATAAATTCCAGAGAGAATATAAAAAAGAAAATTTATTAAGTAAAGTGATATGATTAAGTTTTTTTTTTTTCTTTTTCATAGTACGTATATACAAAATTCCTGTTCGTTAAAAATTTTGTTTTGTCAAAAAAAACTACATTATTTTTCTATCTATATCAAGTAATCAAACTCTAATTTTTTATACCCACCACCGAAGGTGAAGGATATATTTCATTTTGTCATTTGCTTTGTAACTGCCAAAAGGACACTTCGCAGACCCCACAAGGTATATATATATTCTTGATCACCATTATATTTAGAATCGATTTAAGCATGTCCGTCTGTCAGTCTGTCCGTTAGTGTAATGTTTATGGTAAAAATAAAGATATCGGCTTCAAATTTCGTAGGAACATTAGAAGTTCTTATATGCAGATTGGTATTGAAAATCGGCTAAATTGGTCAAAGGAAACGCCAACAGTACGATGTAGACTAAGACCACCTCTGTTTTCGGTAGCAAAAAAATGGGTTTTTTTTTTGCTTAATACTCATAAACCATGGCAGCTAGATCTATAAAAATTTCCACAAATATTCTACTAGCTATACCGTAGTTTCTATGTAAAAATGGTAAGGATCGACCATGCCCATTCGATATAATAGATTATTGAAATTACATTGTTTTGTAGAAAAATTTGTAATATTAAGAAAAATTCTTCAGAAACCCCGTAAAGTGTATATATTCTTGATCGATCGATATGGAATTCAGAATCCACCTAGACGTATCTGACGGTACGTCTATCCATTTTTCTGGCTGCTTAACTATCTAATGTCTGTGGTAAGCATTCTTCTGGCCAAAAGAATGCAGAAGTCGGTTTCGAATTTGGTAGAAACGTTTGAAGTTCTTTCATTGCCACGCCCACCTATTACAAATTAGTTTCCCTGCTTTTTTTAAGATAAGGGCGGTGGGTATAAAAGATTCGGCACAGCTGAATATAATTTTCTTACTTGTTTTTATGTTCAATAGTTTTTTTTTTGTTTTTTTTGTTTCTTTATTTATAAATAAATTCCTTTGTTTCTTAATTAATTTTTACATTAATTATTTGATATAAAGCGAGAAAAAACAGCAAAAAAAAAGAAATACGTAAAGGGATAATATATGCAAATGTTCGAAATTGGATGCCAAGCATTGAAAATAATAAATTTATCTCTCGTTGTTCATAAACTTCTCAATGGCTTATCAAACTTCAAGTTTTACTATCCAAAATTAACATAAATACTCCACAACACTTTTTAAGATATTTTCGAATATTTAATATTAATTACTATGGAATAAATTAAAGCATAAATGACCCTATCGGGAAATTGTCTCGAATGTATGTCGGCTCTATATAATGAAAACTACAACTTAATTGACTTTGGTGTGAGGGCTTTTGTTATAAAATTGAAAATAATTAAAGACTCGAATACACTCTGCCGCAGGGTGCTCTAACTACGATAGCTATCTTTGTTATTAATTAGCTAAGCCATGCTGGCTAGTTGACTTTAAAAGCTTAGCTCGATTTGCGATCTATACATTAAAGAGTAGCGGTCTCCTCCATTCACGGTAAGGTAAGTGGCCGTGAATCGATCGAAAGAAGCATTACACTCTTTGCTTCCCCTACCTTATTGTCCGTTATATAAGCAATTATCTTATTAATCTTATTTTCGCAATATTATCTTGTAAAAATTTCATACCGCTAGTTGATTTGCTTCCTTAAAGCTACGTTTTCTTTAATTAATTGAGTTTACTTATTTTTTTTTTTTTTTTTTGAAAAAAGATTAGCGTTATTGTACATTTTATAAATACTATATAAGAATGAATAATAAAATAAGTAATAAAAAGAAAATGTTTCTATAGGTTATAAAGAGTCTACCAACTAGTTTTAAATCAGAGTTCTAAAGAACAATTTTTCTCAAAGTCACTAGCACACTGCATTTCCTTCTGTTCGGTTATTTTCTCTTATTTTTCTTTAGAAAAAATAGCGAAAGAAATCTATTCACTCTTAGTATCTCTTAGTTGTCTTCTTGGAAAAAAATATTTCAAAATCAATATAGTGTACGTTCAAAAAAAAAAATATTTAGTTTAGAACACAGTAGTTGAAATGAACACCTGTCACCTGTAAGCTTAACGAAATTGTTATTACGCGTAAAGAATAATTATACAGTTCGTGAATAAAAACATTTATGAAAGATTGTGAAACATGAGATTAGCGTGAATTGTTTGTTTGTCAAAAGAAAATATTTTTTTTTGAAAGTACGATAGAGGTTTCAGTTACTGTGCGTATGACAGACTCAATCGTAATCATTGGAAATTTATTAGGGTTAAGCGAATGAAGTTTGAATTTTCGCTTTCAATTTCAACAACTTGCAATTACCCTCAAGCATGACATGCATATGAATACGACACGACTGATTTGATTTATATTTTTCTATTGATAGTATGACTAAGTATATGTAACTTTGTTAGTTTTTGTTAATGATAGATTCTATTTAAAATGGCTTTTCAAAGATTTTTATTTATATATTTCTTCTTCTATCAAAAACAGACGAAAATTATTTAGATCCAAATTATCTGTTGTTAGACTTTGCAGTGTAACGTACGAGTTTATGGTTTTTTCTTAGAATTTTTGTTTAAAATCTTTTGTTTTGTTACGGTCCCTATAAGTTTGCATTATTTTCTATTACAACGGAAAGATTAATTAGAATTCTTAGTACATCACATACCACACATATCATTCCTCACTTTTGAAAAACTTTCTTATGTTTGCGATAAACTAGTATTATGTTGGTGATGTCTGTCGATTTACAGCACTGAGCAGCACTCTGCTGTTCACAATTTAACTTTACATAACTTTCCTGTGTATAGCGGTTAGAAACATCAATATGAGACGTTCTTAAATTTTGTTTGGCATGAATATTTTTAGAAGACATTTTGAATGCAAACTTGACTAACACAGTTTTCTGCCCTTAAATGTAACGCAAACTATAATGTTTGAATTCCCTTTTATTTGCAAAATTTCCTAAACTCAACTAAATTAGCATATGTCAAATCGTGCAGCAACATGTTAGCCAAGATTAGCGGTTAGTACTTTTCGAAGTGATTTCATTGCATTGAATGTGCATCACAACTTTGCGAATATTCTAAAATTTTGCTTCTATAGTAGGACAGTGGGTATCTTAAGCCTTACATATAAATAGATATATATATGTGTATGTATGTATATATATATATATATATATACTATATATTTCTTTTTTATACGTAAATAGGCTTAAGACTTTAAGCCAAAGAACATCTTGGTTTATTTTTTCCTTCTTACACTTTGACGAGGCTGTCAGTTTATTTCCTGATTATTTCTCTTGTGGTTTTTTCTTCTTTGCTCATGTTAAAGTATTATTATTTTTTTATACTTTTTTCAAGGCATTCAAAGTAGCTACTTATCTTTCAATGGCCAAACACGGTGCGCTGCCTTCTTAATGTCTACTGAAGATGAATCAAGGCGAGAAATTTACATTGAAGGAACAGCACACTAAAACGTTTTGCCTTATTAAGCAATTCTTTTTGGGGTTTTTAACTTAAATGTCCTAGAGTCTGATTAAAGATTTTTCTTCTTAGGATGAAGATGAACATTTTACATATTTTTAGTAAATGTATAAAACATTTGCTCTAAATAGTGCATCCATTAAATTTCAATGTTTTTTAGGAGTATTAAGAAAAAAAAAAAAAAAAAAAGTAGAAAGAAAATTTATGCAAACTACTTTATAATTTTAAGAATAGCAAAAAATTTGAATACTCATATCATTGTTTTTTTTTTGTTTTTGTAATCTTCAAATTATTTACATTTTTTTTTCTTTGTTGAGCCTAAAAGAAGATTTTAATTTTTTTTTTCATGGGAAAGCCGAAAAGTAGGTTAAATGTTATCATGAGAATAAAAAAAAAAAATAGTTTAAACCAAGTTATATAACTGAATCATAAACAACAAACATGAACTAATCCAACAAGCTAGCCTTTGGTCAAAAATTAATATAATCAGACTTAAGAAGAGATTTTTATGAAAAATTTGCAAAAAAAAATTTATTTTAGATTGATTACAATTATAATTATTTCTTAGTATTCTTTGCTTTAATGCAAGATGATACACACAATAATGCTTTAAATATTTGAGGATATTTGAGGAACGAACTGAAGAAGAATGCTTTACAAATTGTCATGTTTAACTTAGACATCTCTCTTAAGGTTATTTATCTGTTATGAGATTCTAATTAAAATAACAGCAACTATCAATAACAGCATTATAAGCAACTATTTAATACAAACAGCCATTCACAAACACACACACACACACACATACATATATATATATATATATAAATAATTTGAAAGTTCCTTTTTATGCTGATAATGAAGAGAAAAGATGTCTGTGAAAATTTAAAAACAAAATAAAAAAAAAACATTGCAAACGGGAGAGAAATTAAGCTCAAGACGAAGTTTTTGATATCTATCTACGTTACTACGTTCCACTAAATAAAAAAAAAGGAAAGAAAGAAAGCAATCTATTTTATCCTGCATAGTAACTTATGTTCTCTGAAAGAGATTTCTAATCAAAAAAAAATTCGAATATTAAACAAACTTTTCTTAGCTGTATAAGCACAAAATTCAACGTACGCGCGTGTATGAATGAAACAAAATATATATATTTGAATTTTGATTGTCTGACGGGCTCAGTTCTTCTTAAATTATTTAATATATATATATATATATATATATATATATGTAGGATATAAATATTCTGATAATTATTGAAATATCAGTATATTCAGTAGTTAATAATATGAGAGAAAAAGTATTTGTGTAAATATTTGATATAAAGGAATTATAATTTTTATTTGATCTTTTTTTGAGAGGCCTTAGACTTCCTCTCAGCTCAGCTTCGTTTGGAGTACAAATTTACTGGAACCAGCAGCCATTTGCATTTCTCAATTATTTAATTAGTTTCAATTACAAACATTTTGAATACAAACAGATAGACGGACGGATGGACTTCAGATTTGATTTTGGTTATTCTTGGTAATATCTTTAATGCAGGATTCTGGATGTTTCAAAGGAGATGATAAAGTCTTTGTACCTTCATCTTTGGACGGTATAACAAGCAAAAAAAAAAAAAAAAAAAAACCAAAAATGAAATGAAGAAAACAACACAAGATATCATCCCTCTCTCCCTTTCGTAACAAACAAAACAGTTGCATTGTAACCGCTTGCTTGTGCATTCACTTGTTTGTTTATGCGAACGCAGACAAACCTAAGAATTGGCGCGCAATTACAATACCGGAAATCCGCCATTAAAAATGAGCATCACAACAAAAGTCAATGAACGCTTATGTAAACATTACAAAAAACTTAAACAATTTTTTTTCAGGCACTGTAGCGTTAAAGCGTACAAACGTTGAAGAGTCAACTGGGTAAGGGGGGAAAAAAATTCAGTACATGGCAGACGTAGCAAGCATAGAATAAAGAATAGTTAAGATACATTCGCCCTTATACGCCCTCACTCGCCCCTTACTCGCTCCCCACTCGCCCCTTACTCGCCTACTACTCAGAATGCATTAGGTAAGGGTTTGTATGAAAACGCAAGGTCCAATTCAGCGAACAGTGCATAACAACGCAATAAGTGCACAACAATTGTTTCATAAAGAAACAAAAACAAAAAACGGAAAGAAAAGAGGAAGCTAGGCTGCTGTCCTTTCGTCTTTCGTTCGCCACGGCAATAAAGAAAAAATATTATATTTAAAATAATAGTTTTAAAAATACATCTACACATACACACATACACATACATGTATAGAAATAGTATAAGAGAAGAAAAAGGCGAAAAGTGTAATAATAATAACAATAAAAAGATAATAGCAACATAAAGTCAACATAAATTATGGCAAAATTATGTACAAAATGAGATCTTGAGCCGTAACGAGAACGATTCAAACGATTCAAAAAAAAAGGGTACATTGCATAGAATAACACTAAAGAAATAGAAAAACGTATGTTTGTTTAGTACTAGAAGCTCTAAACTCTTTTCATCTTCACGATAATTTAACTTCACCAAATTGAAGGACTACTGCTATTTTTCTGATTTAAACTTTTGTCCCTATAGTCGAAGGAGTCGTCAGGCGGCATTTTTTCTGTATTTGTTACTCCGAGATGGGACAGCCAAAAGTATATGTTTAAAATCGTATGAAATGCAGGTGTTTTTGATCAAAAGCTTTAGATTTAGAATCGATCTAGACATACTCTCTACGTCCCAACATCTGTTCGTCCGTTCGTCCGTACGTCCGTTCATTGTATTATTAAAAGATTTGTGGTCGCATTCATTGAAGACGGAAACTCTACATTTATATAAAATTTTCCAAAAGTTTCGAATAAATCTATTTTCTATTAGGCAGTCAGTCAGTCAGTTAGTCAGTCAGTCGAGACACTTACAAATAAACAAAACACTTTCCGATTTATTACCGTTCTCTCCTAGCGCATGAGATTTTCTTTTTCTTTTTTTTTGTTTTGAATAATTTGCTTATATTTGTTTTGCTTTATAAAATTTGCATATATCACTAATAACCCTTACAATTTTAAATAGATAGATAGAAAACACTCTTTCTGACATTAATTAGCTATTCTCGTTTATTTATGTTCAATAGAAAATGCCATAGAAATATATTTTACTTATAATCCCTAATTTAAACGACTTTGTTTCTAAACCTTGAACTCTATCGTCATCATTTTAATTATCATTATAATGCTTATACAATATACAATTGCTTGTCTCTCTTTCTACCTAAATATATATATATATATATATATATATATATATATATATAAATAGATAAGTAAATATATATATGCAAATATATATATATATATATACATAAGTATATGTATGCTTTCCATACATACGCCAGTTTATGTCAGTTACATGTGATCTCGTTTCATTCCAATGGAATATATTTTTCGATGATTTATTAACAAATCCTCTTCTGGTCTGTCTGTCTGTCTGTCTATCTATCTATCTGTCTGTCTCTATTTGTTTGCCAATGAATGGATGTATGAAAATACATAAATGCCATCCATGTCTGATATGATGTGACTACAAAAGCTTATATAAATGCACATATATACATATATAGTCGCATTTACTTATATACGCACATGCAAGATATCAAAACATTAATCAACAGCATAACAGTAAAATGCATTCATTTATTTAGTCAGTCAGTCATTCGTTCATTCATTCATTCAATTCAATCATTCATGGAGGCAATGACACATAAAGGTTTCGTTGGTTTTTGGTTTTTTCCACATTTTTCTCTGTTGTTTTTTGTTTTTTTTTTTTTCATTTTCTCGTTTTCTCAGACACAGTATCACGCAACCCATACATACACACAAAAGCATTGTAAATGACAATAAATATGAATGACAGAAAAGTAGACTCTTTTGACTGGCTTTATGACGAGCTGGCTGACTAACTGGCTTCCTGACTGACTGACTGCACTAAGAGTGGTTAAACGGTTGACTAAAAGGCTCTATATGAGTTTGCAACAAAGTCGTGCATAAATATGTCAAAGTTCAGGCAGTTTAATGCACCTATAATACCTCAGTACATGCTGCTTAAAAAAAAAAAAAAAAAAAAAAAAAGACAAAAGATATCACTTACACCTACAAACCTACATAAGCTCACACACGTACAATAAATTCATAACGATTGAAAAAGGAAAAGCCATAAAGGATTTATAATCTGCTGACAAATGCGTTCTTACATACATACGTACATGTTAATAAAAAATATTTTCTTTGCTGATTACAACGAATATCGATGAATACTTGCTTTTTTTTTCTTTTTTTTTTTTTGTTTCTAAATAATTTTTCAATTAAACTTTTTTTCATTTATAGGTTCGCTGCATGTATTAGCTTTGGAACATTATTTGCCATCGCACGATGAAAATGGTGAATTTCATATTCCGTATCCACCCTCCAGTGAGATTTATGTGTTTAATCGCTATGGACAACATGTAGCGACTAAAGACTTGACTTCAGGCAAAACGAGATACAGTTTTTTGTATTCGAAGAATACTTCATTTGGTCGCCTATCCACTGTCACCGATGCCTCAGGTAATAAAATACAATTCCTGAGGGACTACAGCAATGTTGTCAGTTCAATAGAAAATACTCAAGATCATAAGTCAGATATACAAATAAATGGCATCGGTATTATGACGAAATTAAGTGAGAAGGGCCGCCAAGAAATCGAATTGGACTATGACAGCAATACCGGTTTGCTTAATTCGAGGTCATCGGGTGGCGAGACCTATATTTACCAGTATGATGAGTTTGGTCGTGTTACGGGTCTTATACTACCAAGCGGTGAAATTGTGCGCATTACATCCCAGTTGGCCGATAATAAAGGTTTAACAGTATATGTGCACGCATCGGTTGAATCATTGTTTTCTCGTGAAAAGGGTGATATTAATGAGCTCCTAGTTTTGGGTGGTGTTCGTTCGACATTCCTAAAGAAGGGCCGAGAGAATGCCAATGCGGAAATTAAACCCAACAATACCTTAATTATACACAGCTCGAATGGTGTAGTGGTAGAATCTTCTGCAGTAGCACGTCATCCGTTATTAGAGGCTGCTTTGCCCGTCGAAGCTGAAATGTTAGCCATGTGGTCTCATCAAAGCGTAATAATGGGTGAAGGCCAAATTAATAACATGTATTCAGTCTACAATCTTATTGGTGATGTTCGCAATCCTCAGCAAACTCTCAATCGTGAAATATGGGTCAATCAATCACGCGTTATAGGTGTAGAATACGATCAGTTCACCAATCGTGAGACGTTTTATGATATGAATCGCACTCCTATTTTAATAGTAGCCTATGACCAATCCGGTCTACCAAAGTCTTTTTATCCAACCAATGGTTATCCTGTCAATTTGACTTATGATCGATTTAATCGTATTGAAGGCTGGGCATGGGGTCCCGCTGAACTAAAATATTCATATGATCGCCATGGTCTCCTATCCGAAATAACTTCTCAGCAAGATGGCATAATTTCTTTTGTATACAACGATTGGAATCTCGTATCAGAAATCGGTTTAGCCAGTCAACGTAAATTCATTTTACAATATGATGATTCAGGTGGTTTGAGACATGTGATTTTACCATCCGGCACTAAACATTCATTTAGCATGCAAACTTCAATTGGTTTCATACGTAACACTTATACGCCTCCAGGTAGTTCTAGAGCATATTTACAGCATTACAGTCACTCAGGAGCTCTACTTCAGACAATATTCCCAGGGGATGGAGCTCGCATATTATATCGTTATAATGCAGCAGGTCAACTAACTGAAATTGTTCATGGTGACGGAAAAAGTGAGTTTATATACAACGAAGCCACAGGTATGCCTAGCACAGTATCTCATACTGAACGTGAATTAGAATACCGATGGGACTTCGAGTACGCCGGTGGTTTATTAACTGAAGAACGGATTGATTTTGTAGCCAAAACTGGTTTAAGTAATGCAAAATTTACTTATGAACACGACACAGATTTTCGCGTTATTTCCATCCAAGGTCGCATTGGCGGTCAAAACTTACCCGCCCAGAATTTCGCTTATAATATGCGCACTGGCCAGCCGAGTATGATTGGTCAATTTAAGGTTATGCACCCATTGCTTAATCAAACCCAAGTTTATGATGGCACCGCCAGTTTTACGCGCACTGTAGATAGCCGTTTCATGACTCAAAAAATTACTTTAGCCATACACCGATTGGAAGTTTTTCGTATGGAGTATAGCTTCGGTATACATGGACGTATCACACAAACCCGCACTTACACTCGCAATATGGCTGTGAATACTTATACGAATGTTAAGAACTATACTTGGGACTGTGATGGACAGCTAATCGGTGTAGAAGCTCAGGAACCATGGGGTTTCCGTTATGATGACAATGGAAATTTGCTGTCATTAACTTATCGCGGCAACACCATACCCATGGAATACAATAATCAAGATCGGATAGTAAAGTTTGGTGAAGGACAATATAAATATGATGCTCGTGGTTTGGTGGCTCAAAATGCGCGCGAAGAGAGATTCCATTATAATACTCAAGGTCTATTAGTAAGAGCCACTAAAAGAGGACGTTTCGATGTACGCTACTACTATGATCATTTAAAGCGTTTAGTTACACGAAAAGATAATTTTGGCAATGTTACCCAATTCTTTTACAACAATCAACAACGGCCTTATGAAGTTTCACAGATTTATTCCCCAAGGGATGGCAAACTGATGTCTTTGACTTATGACGACGTCGGTCATTTGATTTATGCTCAGGTATATAGGCACAAGTATTACGTAGCCACAGATCAGAGTGGAACACCTATAATGATTTTCAATCAGTATGGCGAAGGCATACGAGAGATAATGAGATCACCATTTGGTCATATCGTCTACGATTCCAATCCTTATCTTTATTTGCCGATTGATTTTTGTGGTGGCATATTAGATCAGGTAACGACATTAGTACACATGGGGGATGGCCGAGTGTACGATCCGTTAATAGGGCAATGGATGAGTCCAAATTGGGAAAATGTTGTAGAACGCATTATAACACCGACTAAAATGCATTTGTATCGTTTCAACGGCAATGATCCCATTAATGTTGGTCATGATCGTAATTATCCGTCAACATTTAAAGAATGGATGTCTACTATAGGTTTCAAAATGGAAAACTTATTGCCACAATTAACGCGTAAATTATGGGAACAACCTTCTCTATGGGGCAGAGCACCGCATAATCCAATTGCTTTGGATTTGAAAAAACCGAGATACAACGTGCCTACCATGGCAGTAGAAAGCGGTTTTCTGGCACATTTGAACATTAGAAGAATGTCTGATTTTGAAGATTTATCGGCCCCACCACAGTCGGCATTGAAGTATGATGTCATGAATCCTAATCCCAAAACAATAGGCTCCGATACAGAGCCACCTTTTGGCAAAGGTATTGTTGTATCACGGACTTCAGATGGCCAGGCCATAGTATCTAGTGTACCGGCAGCTAACGCCATCTATCGAGATGTATATACTTCGGTATTTAATAGATCCAAGCTGCTACCCTTCACCTTTGTGGTACATAACGCACAACAAGATTCATTCTTCTTTGTAAAAGAAGAATTATGGCGGGCTAGTGAAGATCGGCAACAACTAAAGAGATTACAGGGTCAAGTCAATACAACTTTTCACGAGATTACGCGAGAAAATGGTAGTGGCACTAATTATTTGGATGTCAAGATACATGGTCTTCATGCCATTATCAATTTACGCTACGGCACCACAGTAGAAAAGGAGAAGCAACGTTTAATGCATCATGCCAAATTGACAGCCGTACGCAAAGCCTGGCATCGCGAAAAGGAAGCATTAAGGAATGGTCTTAACTCCGAAATTGAATGGAATCAGCAGGAAATAGATGAAATTTTAAAACAAAGCTATGCCAATAATTACGAGGGCGAGTACATACACGAGGTAACAATGTATCCAGAATTAGCTGAAGATCCGTACAATATAAAGTTTGTGAAAAAGAAAGGAGCATCGGGCGGAGCTGCGAGTATTATTACGACACGTAAACGCCGTAGAAGAAGCACAAATCGTTTAGAGATCATAACAACGTCTAGCGACGTTGGCCGGAACAAAAGTGAGGCAAACAAGGAACAAAAATACAACACTGATAACGATAATAATAAAAACACTGCCACGGCCAGCAGTAGTAATAGAAGCAGTGATTGTTTAAAGCATTTTAATAAGTGTTAGCTTAATTAATTTTTAATCAAAAAACAAAACAAAATTAAAAATAAAAAAAAAATTAATTAAAGAAAAATAGAAACTTCAGTTTGTCATACAAAATGAAACAAAAAAAAAATAAATAAATAAATAAATAAATTGCAAAAATTATAAAAGTTAAGTTTGCAAAAATACACAAACACACACCTAGTAGTTTAGCAGTCTTATAAGTTTTTCCTTAAATAAAAACGAAAAAAAAAAAAATATTCTCAATTATATATAAGAAAGAAAATAGTTTTGACTATTTTATAAGTGTACAGTAGTGAATAATAAAAAAAGGAAATTAGTTTTATATAAAAAGAAGAAGAAGAAGAAGAAGAAACTAAATTTGCAAAGAAGTCTTATTAATATAATATGCAAAACAAAACAAGAAAAAAAAAACAAAAACAAACAAACAAAACTAAAAAATTCAAAAAGAAATATTTAAACATAAGTTAATGTCAAAGTCGCGTTAAGGAAAAGAAATTATTTGATTTTTTAAAGTAGATTTTTTTAAAAATTAATTTTGAAAAATTGTTTATATTTATATGGTACTCGAGCTTTTTGAGACTGGCGTAGATTTTAAAACACAAAGACACACACATACATACAAACAGATACACACACACACATACAAACAAACAGACACATACATACACAGGCGCACAAACAGACACAAACATACCCAAACACACGCATAAATAAAGACAAACATATACACGCACACGCACACACACACACACACACACACACAAGAACAACAACTTAACTATAAATGTAGAAGCTTGATATATAGGAGATCGATTTAGTATAACAAAAATTTAATTAAAATAAATGTATAAAGCAAATCAGTAATAAGTCAGCATTAAAATGCATTAAAAAGAAAAATGCATTTATCCTCAGATTAGATGAATGTTCTTAGAAAGTCAAACAAATGAACATACGTACATGCATGTAAACAATAACAAAAATATGTGTATTCCTTAACTAAATTCACACACACACACACATAACAGAGACAAAAGTAAATATCAACGGAAAATATTCGAAAAATCTGAAATAAAATTAACTAAAAACAAAACAAATTATTTATTAACGAAAACAAATACATTTTCAAGAATTTGAACAAAAAAAAAAAAAAAAAAAAACAAATTATTTGCCTTTAAGGCGTTACCCATCACCTATAGCTAAAATTTGTCTGAAATTAAAATCATTACAATGCCTAGTCTGCAACTACGTAAAATTAAATATATTTTATTAATTATTATCGATATATATATATATATATGTATGTATGCATACATATATGTATACATTTCCTATGTTTGGTTGTTTCATAAGTTTTAAACTTTTAAAATTTTCTTTAACTATTAACTAAAAGGTAAAAGTTGTTATTACTTCTTGAACGAGAAGAAGTGATCAGAAGCAATTTTTTAAAATTTTCCTGTTTATCAAAGTTTAGACCATTGACAGGAATTCTCAAAGTTAGGACAACAGGGTGGGAACGTATTTTTAGGTGGCACCTGAACGAATTTTTGATGGCGGCATATCATGCTTTGTCGTGAAAAAGAAAAACGTCGTCACCTTGATTCACCATTTTGACTATTTCATTAGGCCGTATAGGGTTTTTCGACACCGGATTGATTTTTTTCGATTTGTGATCTTTTCGTATCCAGCAAAACACAATTGATAAATCTTAAAATCTAAATGAAATTCTTATTGAATTTTTCCTATATAAAAGAAATATTACTCATGTCGCCTGACATGTTTTTGCCATTCTAAGCAACAACGTTCAATCTTGTTCCCTAGTTACTTCCCACAAGTTCTTTTCGAGCTCTAACTTTCTGAACAAATTTCATTAAATGAAACAACATAAGAGATAATCCTCATACTTGTGATTGTTTCTTTTATGCTAATTTTGAAACTTAAAAAATCGTTTGGAATGACGATATTTACAAATATTTGCGATTTATCTATGATGTCCTCATTGAAGGATTTCATCGACCTTTTTGATTCAATAAATAATTGTTTTGCTTAGATATTATTAAAGAAATTCATTGAAACAAGTTGGTAGTAATATTGTTTTATAGAAACAAGAATTTTTTTCGGCAAAAGCGAAATTTGCAAATTTCGTGTGCAAATTTGACTAAAATATTTTTTCTTAGAAATACACTTTTGATCGCTAGCCCGTTTCCCCCCTTTAAACAGCCATTTTCTGTGCATTTGTCAGTTTATTTAGGTCTCAAATTTTGAGCTCCACTTTTTTGTACTGGATTCACTCTCTATTTTTGACACGAACACAATCAAGAAGAAGAAGAAGAAGTACGACTAGTTACCTCGTTGTAGAACACTTTGCAAATAAAAAGTGTTTTCTTTTTTTTACAACAAAAGCCTATGCTGAAGCCTATGCCTTAGATCTAATCGAACGTAAGTTCTTGGTAAACAGGGCTTTTCAAAAATTTTGAACTAATCGTTAGAATAGAACGATATTTTTCTAATATATAGTAATCTAGAGTTTTCTAATCAAAGTGATGCGAATGATTGCTGAAAACAAGAGCAGATAGACAGAAATACGTTCACTTCATTTTAAAAATTTTATTCTAATAAATATCTAGGCGTTGTTACATCATTATTGGCGGCGGATGATGGGTTGAGAAGCATAATTTATTAATATTAAGCATTAAATTAATTGTATTGCATTTGTAAAACTTGTACTGCCCCTATGAAATTGTCTTTATATGTATTTTTAATTTAGTTAAGTTCTTTGCTTTTACTAATCTAGATCTGTACGGAAATGAACTCTGTAGTCAAAAGATATAATGGTACAAATCCAGACAAGTTATATCAGTTTGGATTGCAGTAGCAATAGTAACAGCAACGGTCACAACGGTCGAGGAGTTCTCCGTATTATCGTATTAACTTCGCTTTTATATCACATGAGTTGAGTTTGAGCGCGGCTTCTTCATCAATACGATGAATAGGAGAGTAACGTGAAAAGATCATATCTTTTATGATGACTGCCCTAAGCAAGCAGCTTTTACGATCTTTTATATCGATTTGGGAAAAGTCTTCAATGCTTTTAAATATTTTCTACTTTAGAACCTTTATAGTCAACTTTTTGGAGCAGTTTAGATGCCTTTGGCAAATGCTATGATACGATAGATTCAGTTTTCTGACATATTAACATGACATATTAAGGGCAATAATCTGTAAGTCTGTAGTCTTTAAGTCGTTTCTACCGTTATATCTTCAATGACTATGGAATGATCTACACTTTCTCACTATTTCTCTACTGCCAATAAAACTATTTAATATTTTCTTTTTAATAATATTTTGTAAAAAAAATTTATTATAAAACGAAATATTTATGGGATAATATTTCTTTGTAAATTAGAAAGAATCAAGTAATTATGGCAACAGTATTATCGAATATATGCATAAAAAGAAAAAAAGAAATACACAAACAAATCTACAAAACATATTTTCTGTTTTATTATTTTCTTTTTTTTTAAATAGTAAACATTTGAAATTTTCTTCGCCTTATTATTAAATGACAAACAAGCTTGTTCGAATTGCTTCTAATTTGGGTCTTATAAACACCATATATTGCCGTCCAGCTATGAAAACCGGAAAAAAATATTCCATTAAAACGAAAAAAGAAAAAAAAAACATTGAAAGTTTAAAATAATCATGAAAATATTATTCACACACACTGTGCTTAACTTTAAATTTGAACGAGAAATAAGAAGAAGAAGTTCGTCTTCATCGACACTTAGAGATCCATTTTTGATTTTAATTTTATTTACAATTACAATTTATTTGTATGTTTGTTGATTAACAATGACCCTCTCGGTTAAGGGATCGCGACTGGAATTAATTTTGTCGATCTCTCGAAGTTCATATATATATATATATATATATGTTATAGCAATGAAAAGATATCGGAAATATATTATCAAAACATGGATTAAATCCGAATGCACGCATCTCATAGAAATTAAATAATGTTACATATTGTATTGACTTGAGATTTTAAGTAGATTTAGCCAATGTCATCTATTCCCACGTCTATCAGTCCGTTTGTCCGTTAAATCTTCTTAAAATTTGTTGTCTTAAATATTCAAACAGTTCCATACGAATATGTCGTCAACTTGTGGGGAAAAAAAAGCTTGATCTGCCTATAAAGATAAAACATTAAAATATCTAGGGAACAACTAGAAACTTTAATATATTTTCTTAGCTTGTCTACGATCTAGAATAGTTAAAAATTTTAAATTCGATGTGAACATAAATCATATCCGCTCCTCAAGATGACTTTATTTTTCTTATAATTTAAAATATCAATTTTTTTTTGCTTAAAAGCGAAAGTCGGAATTTTTACCTTGAGTTCGAAATCCATTTTCTCGTTTTCGAATATTATTAATTGAAAAATACTCGTATATCTGAAGAGTACACATTGCGCTACATATATATATGAATATATTTGTGTTCTTATCCAGGCCTTTGGCGTAAGCTCTAAATTTTTGAAATAGAAAAGATACACAAATTAGTAGACAGATCAAAAGAAAAGAGTACATTAAATTGAGTTCCACGCCAATTATATACACTTTATAGGTCGTCAGATTAATTAATCTACATCGATCTCGATCGACATGATGACCTTACGCTTGAAAAGAAAACGATGGATTAAAAAATCACTGACGAAACAAATAGTTTCTTTTATACGGTGCTATTAAGTGTAATAACCAATTCAATTAAAACTCAATATTGGATATCGAAGGATTAATAAATTATATATAGGTTTACGGGGGAATGTCCTAAGACTACATATAGTTTTTTCGAAAACATCTGAGCTTGAAAGCTCCATTCCATGGAACATTGAATAAAATTTTCTGCTAACAATAAATTATTTAAAGCATTTTGAACGTAAAAAAACTTAAAAATCAAAAAGAAAAAAACAACAATAACTCTTAATTTTTCGTACCTGAGAGGGTTCATACGATATCTAAAATTATGTATAAAGATGAGTAAACAAGCATTCACAGAATATTAACTAAATCGATTCTGTAACTTATATGAACTTAAAAAAGATTTTTCGATTCTATTGAACTTATTGGTCTCTTAGTCTTCGACTGACAAAGATAAATGTCCATATCAAGTCAATTTTTAAATACAAACAGACTACATCGATTTATTGAGAAATTTACTCAAATTATTTTTTTTAAATATATTTTGCTTAACTTGAAACTTAATAAACACACACAATAAGTTAATCATGGGCAGTAAGTTTGCAATGTTGAGATTTACATAAAACTTTTCAAACTCATTATTAATTTATAACAAACTCTAATTAACATCGTCACTTGGACTTTTTCTCGAGTTTATATATAATATTTATGTGATGTGTTTAAAATTACTTATCTTTTCTAACGTTTTTAATGGCTTTTGTGTGTGCTGCACTATTTACATTTGATGTTCCTAATTATAAAGTAAAATATTCTCAGAACTTTCTGTTTATCAATGGCCACAACTTTTAAAACTTTTTATTACATTTTAAATGCACTTTGGAAAATTTATTTAAATCTTCTCCTATAATTTCTTGTTGTTCGCTTAGACGAATCACTTTTATTGATTTATTACTATTTAGCACACAGACTTTTTGCTTTCATTTTTTAAATAGTTTTATATATTTTTTTTTTTTGTATTTATTTATTTATTTATTTATATTTTATTTTCTAAGCTGAAACACATACAAACTCATATATAATATATAAATATGTTTAAACACAAATGATTTTGAAAAACCAATATATTAAAGTGTAGAAGCAATAAAAATCAGTTAAAATAATTTTGCTAAAGCTAAAGCTTTATAGCTTACTAATGAATAAAAAGCAAATTTCAAAAACAATTACATGTTTTATGAATGAATCTGTTTTAAATATTTTCAATTTTATATAAATGACTAAAAATCTTACATTAAAAAAATTATATGAATTTTATGTAAATAATATAAAAAAAAAAAAGAAATAGATAAACAAACAAGAAAACTATATTCGTTTTAGGGCGAATCTTGGACACCTAACACCTGGAAAATATATATTTTATTATTATTTATTTATTGTTTTGTCTTTGTATGGTCTTTTGTTATAAAATGTTTGATGCAATTGAGTTTTGTACTTTATTTTTTTTTTTTTTTTTGAAAAGCATTCAAGTCATATGACAAAACAATTTATTGATCAAAATATATTGAAGGCTAAGCTTGGCTTAGTCGAAAAAAGAAAAAAAATTCCAACATTGAAATACGGTCTTTGTAATTAGTCTTAGTTGTGTGTGCTAGGTTGCTCGATTTTTGTGATCCGAAACCTTATAATAATCAATAATTACTGGCACTTATAAGCACTAAGTCGAATTTCTTACTTACAAATGAAATGAAAAAGGACTATAATAGCTCCATCGTTCGGTAGTGGGTGTAAAACTAAAAAAAATAATTTAAAAAAAATTGCTGAAGTAATATATTTTTGTTATATTAAGAAAACAATAATAAAAAAAAAATAAATTAAAATAAATTAAAATAAAATTTACGAAAAAAACAGCGATGCCAAAATTTAAAGCATTTCAGTCATTTATATATAAAATTCAAGCAAAAAAAAAAAAAAAAATAAAATAAAACAAACAAAATAAAACACAATTTCAAAAAATGCAAAATATATACATACCGTCATCTGTATATCTTAACATGGCATAAGAATAAGGAAAAAAGAAAACCCACTAACATTAAATAAATCAAATTAGTAGAAAACCTTAAACAGAATATACAACCTCAGCACGCAAGTCTCTCCTACATATAGAAATAAGATTAATCTAAAGAAAAGGGATATAATTAAGTTAAATGCAAATAATGAAGTATTTAGAGTGTAAGTAGTTTAATTGTAAATGTACATCCGATAGATATTAAGTTTAATAATAAATATTTAAGTATCGCTTAAAAAATAATTTTATATAAATTGCATTAGAAACTATATATTTAAGCAACAAATTTAAGTAAACGAGAGTTTGATCATATCTTCAGTGTGCGTTCATAATTCTATATTGAGCAATGAGTTCTTTTTGTTTTTTCCAAAACATTTTCGCCTTTTTCCCATTTCAAATGCTTATCATTTTACCGTTTAAGATAAGCAGCCAACATGTCTCGCTTTAGCTATTTTCCTTTACCTCTACTTCCGCTATTTTATATAAATTACATTCGAATAAACTCTACTAAGAGTATTGCTGTGTGAAAATACTCTGAGATTTGCAATAGAGTAAAAAACAATCAGATCAATATCTTTAAATAAATCCTGATTCGTTATCGTATGTAATGCCGTATTATATCCTAAATTGAAGACAATAGCAAAAATTCTTGCTGCCTCAAATTTTATTTTTCATACTTTCTTTTATATCTTGTTCGGAAATATAATATACATTTGAACAAATTTGAAATAATTAAAAGTTTCTAATAAAATGAACATAACTTCAAAAAATTCTTCATCTAATTAGAATGCAATTGAATTTAAACAGAAGCTAACCCCTACAATTTTAATACAAATTTTTCATTTTCTTACGCTGCTGGTCTACATAATACTGTAGTGAAGATACAATTTTTGTTCAATTGATTTGAAACATTTTCTTGTAATTTAAAGATAACTTAATTTAAAAGTGTCTTCGTTTTTTAATAACGGTAGGTAAAGTATTAATTTCTTAAGATTTGTTTTATTGTCAATCTGTTTCTTTTTTTTGAGTAAATAAAATCGGGTACCGCCCCATATATTTACAATTTAGTTAACAATCAGAAGAAAAAAAAAACAATGAGATTGAAAGGACGAACACATTAAGAGTACAATGTTGTTGGTCATCTGATATCTATTACAAAATGCAAATCATATTTACGGTTTTGTTCCTAAAATATCATTGCAGTAACAAAACAAAGTATGCAGCTCATTTTTTGAGCAAATTTCTGTTTATATATATATCCTTTCATATATATATATAAATATATATATGTATCCTTTCACCTGTCTACCTGTTCTTTGAAACCTAAAAAACTTCAAAGTTGTTTGTCGTAGATATTAATATATTTATATCTCAATAAACGATTATTTACTACGAATATTGATCGATTTAAATATCCACTGGAGAATAAACTATAAAACGTCCCCGACGGCTTAGTCATATTTTCACAATTTGGCCAAAAAAACTCTTAGAAGAGGCAAAATTCGTCTTAAGGCGAAGCTAATATTTATATTCGTTTTCTCTTTTCCCATACTTAAGCAAAATAAGAATTTTTATAATTAAGGTTACCAAACCTCTATGTACTTATCTCATTGCACTTAAAAAAAGAGAGAAATTTTTTAAAATTATCTGTTAACAATAACAAAAGAGAAAATTATAAGAAAAAATAAATTTAAAAAAAATATAAACAAAATAATTATAATAAATGCAATGGTTTAGCTGCACAACCTTTAAACATTAATAATAAAAAAAAAATTAGAAATTAGTGAAATTTCTATTCAAATCTATGTAATTAAAGAAAATAATCTTAAATAAATTCATAAAAATCCTAAATGTTCCACAAGATGTATAGAAATTTTTACATGACAACCAAAACGGATTCAAAATGTAAATAAAAACAAAAGAAAAAAATTGTTTAGAAGAAACCCCAAAACTCTAGATAGTTTAGTTAATTACTGCTAAGACAAATTAAAAAAGAAAGAAAAAACTTGTAAATAAATTATAAACTGAAAACACACACGACCAAACAACAATCTAAAAAATATTTAAGAAATTTCGATAAAATATTAAAACAAATCGAAGGTAATTATATGTAATAATATATATATATATATATATATGTATATGTATATATATATATATGTATATAATATATATATGCATATATATATACATATATAATAAAAACAATTTAACTTTATTCTTGCAAAAAGGATTATGTAGTGAACTATTGCTATAATATCGTTAAGGGCAGAGTAACTTTTCACATTTGTGTTTGATGTTTAACGTAAATAAAAAAAAAACAAATTAAAATAACAATTAAGAAAGCATTATTCGTCTTTAAGGCGAATTTTTATATATCCGCCATCCACGCTTTGTCTCACTTGATAAAATTAAACTCCAAAATTTTAGTAGTCGTAAAGAGCACTTTATTTGAGCTTTATGTGATACACACACACACACACACACAAATAATAAACTGGAATAATAATCTAATAAAATGAGTGCAATGGAGCTTAGATTGCTCTAAAAAGATTTCCATAGAAGCTGGCAGATAAGCAAGCACTCGAGTACAATCAATCTTGTTTTGGATTTGAATTATTTCAATTGATTGGGAATCGAAACACTTTTCCCGTAATAAAGCTGTTTTAAGAGGTAACCTTTTTAGACACAATTTGATCCGTTGTAAAAAGTTTAAGTTTCTTGCATAGCTAGCTTATCCATGTACTAACTAGATGTGTTTCTATATAATAATAATAATAATAATTATGAGTCCAATGTTAATGAAAATTCATAATTAAAAGCCAGACTTAAAGTTCAGTTTTAAATCCTACTGATGCATAGTTATGAGTTTGCTTAAAAAGGTCTTACGATTTATTTCTTTCTTTTGTTCTAAACTGAAGAATGATTAGATGAACAAAATATTTAACATCAGTGAAGAAAAAAAAAAACTAAAAACGAAAAACAAATTAGTCTTGGATATTAAAATCGATGGTGGTTGTAAAAAAGAAACCTATCCTTTAATTGGCATTAACTAAATTTTACTAAAAAAAAAAAAACAAAAAACAAAAAGAGCAGGAGTCAGTTACCTATTAGTAATGGTAAAAATTTTACAAAAAAGCAAAAGCAAAACAAAACCAACTCACCAAACCAAACGAAATGTGAAAACAACAACAACAACAACAACTATTAAAAAGCAAAAAAAGAAAAAGAAAAAAAACAAAAAAGAAACAAAAAAAAACTAAATGGACTATACAAAAACAAGAAAAAACATTGCAAACTAAAAATCAGCTTAAAAAGTACTAAAGCGGAAATAAAGAGAAAACAAATCAGTTAAAAAAAAAAAACATACTGCTTTGAACACTACTACTTAGACGAACGAAAAGAAAAATCTAACAGATCTAGCGAACTAAATAAAAATCGACAAAAAAAAAAAAATTATTATTAAAATAAAAAACAAAATATAACAAGAAAAAATTGTAAATAAATTACAAACAAAAGAAAACACAAACCATAAAAACAGGGAAACAAATAAACATTAAAAAAAAAAAAAAAAAAACTTATATAACAAACAACAACAAATTATATATACAAACATACAATTATTATTACAACAAAAAAGAGAACAAGAAAAAGAAGAAGGGGAAAAATCTATTTGAAAAACAAATGAAAAAAAAAAAGAAAAAATGAAAAAATTATAATTTGCTGTAATGCAACAGCGAAACTTTAGCATCTCCAAGAATTTATAAATTTATGAAAAAACAAAAACAAAAAACATCACATATTGTATCAAGAAAGCAAGCGTAAAAGGAAAAAATAAAATATATATTTATTAGAAAAAATAACTAAAAAAAAAAAACAAAAAACAAAATACTAATTATTATACTATAAGTAGTAGTTCAATATGTACAATGTATGCCCCTCCCCCCTCTCCCCTCGCCCTAAACATTAACACGAAATAAAGAAACACAACAAAGTAAACTTAAACCCTTAAAATATGCAACAAATAATGCATTGAAAGAAGAACTCTTAACTAAACATGAAAACACAGGCATTTAAAAGAATGATTTCTTATACTTCTTCTGTAATACTAACATCGGTCGGTGGTTTAGATTGCAAAGTTTTTTTGAAGCAACTTACGAGATAAGAAACCATCTATATATACATACATACATACATACATACACATTTATATTCAATACCATCACACGAATACAACAACAACACCAATAACACCAATAACAACAATAACAACACCTAAACTATATGATAATAAAATATATAAAGAGGCGATTAAAGAAAAAAACAAAAAAGAAAAAGCAAAAAAGAAAAAAGAAAACAAAAACAAAAGTAAGAATAAATGACGAAACACAACAAAAATATTACAAATCTGAGGATATCAAGGGTCTTATAAGAGAAAACTAAATAAATAAAATTCTATAAATATTAACAGAAATCAAAAAATGTTTTTTCTTTACTTGAAACGCAAAAATCTTTATTTCTTAACAAAAAGGTGAGTATAAGTAAACGTACAAGTAGCAAATAATTTTAAAAAGAAAATTTTTTTTTATTATAACTAAAAGTTTTTACTTGGAACGTTTTTGTTTTCAAAACTGATTTTTAGTAACTGATTTGAGTTTTCTTGCTCCCTTTTTGGAGTCATATCATAGAACATCTGTTGTGTTTTTTCTCTGGACTTACGATTTGTTCGTACTAACTTTTACACCCCCATCAACCCCTATCAACTTTGTAAGTTTTATAGTATTTTGTTTACTCTTCAAAATACGTCCATTTTCCTTTTTCCGTTATTAGCCATAAATAAACTGCAGTTAAGCTTCAGGCTTTTGTTTCAATTTTCGTCAACATGCCAAAGTTAAGTTAATTCAGAAACTTATGCTAATCAAAAATACCTTTGTTATGGTCTGTAATACCTCATCTTTGGCTGGTCACTTAATAAAAGGTCAAAAGATTGATTTTCAAACGTTCGGTAATTTTTACCAAGTGTCCAAACATTGATTCATCTCAATGCATGCATGCATGCATGCAGAATGCCATTTGAGTTGTAATCAATGATTTAAAAATATTACGCAAACATTATCCCCAACAAAATAGATTGAAAAATAAACGAGAAAGAGAAGATAATTTAATCAATATATCTTAACCATATTAATGCTTATAAAATTGTTGCAACAATTAGAAAAGTTTATAAAAAATTAAAAATTCTATTTATAGAGCTATTCACATATCTTTGATCGTTTCTTCAGTCTGTCGAAATTATAGTAATCGCTCTAGAAGTTGATATTGAATTATTGAAATGTTTCTTAGAAAATATATTTGAAATATATTTGCACACTACAATGAATAATTTTTAATTTTGTGTATTAAAGTTAATATACGTTGCTTGAAAACATTTACTCAAACTACTTGAAAACCCCAACATTTTTATGGTTACAATACACATAAAAAAATTTTATTATTATAATAAAGAATAATCTATTTTTCCCATTAATTAGTTTAAACGCATTAAGCGGCTACGTTCTAGTAAATTAATTGCAACATATTTTCAGAAAAAAAATAATAAAAAAAATAAAAAATAAATAAAATAAAACAGCCTTTAAAGACAACAAATATAAATTATATTAAAATTAAATTAAATGCAATAAATGGAAAAGAAAGAACGACACTAAATTAAAACAAGTTGAAATGTTAAAGTCGGATAAAGTTGAGCATTAAATACCTCAGGCCACTTTTTTTTACTGCTATTTAAAGCTAGAAATTTAATAAACATTAATCGTTTCATACAGTGATGGATATAAAAATTTATAAAAAAAAAATTTTTTTTTGGAAAATTCCTTTTGAAATGTTGAACCAACATGTCATGTTTACTTATTTTCTTCATATAAATGATTAACTATTCTTCACTTATTTTTGTCATAAAATACCAAGTTACCATATAAAGGTCAACTCTTCATGAGAAATCTTATGTAATAAAACTTTGAAAAATAGATTTATACGGTGGGAATGAAGCAAAATATATTTATATATCAAAATATGGTTTTTTAAATCAATTTTCAATAACAAATACTACGAATTAGACCTTGCTGCCGTATAAGGGCTTATTTTGTTAAAAATATTTTTATATTCATGTATTATGGCAAAATACAAATTTGTATTTATTTTTGTTGAAAATATGAAAGGTTGCAGTTTTTTTTTTTTTAACGATTGATTTAATGTATACGACGAATGCTCGTAAAATTCATTTCAATATCTGTCTGTGCTCCAAATTATAGTAATACTCTAAATGTTTCTCATAATATCCCGGATATTATTACCTCCACCTTGACAACAAAAATATGTGAACAGACAGCAAATAGAAAGACGGATAGTTCTGTTTAATGATTTTGGATATGATTCTAAGTCGACTACTATAATCAAATATGAGCATATCTCGTATCACTATAAGTAATATACGATATAAGTAATAAACTTAATAATCTATAGTAAGAAAACTACAAATTTTTAATAAAAGTAAATAAGCAGTAGTAGAAGAAGAACAGAATATTGCTTGCATAGGTAGTATTGATGAATTCAAAACAAGGAACATATACACGACTCAACAAGTGACGTTCAATCTAACGGTCAAGTTTTTTTTGTTGTTTTTATTGATGTATAAATGCCTTGAAATGTCTTGCTTTTATTTCATGGTCAGAATCGGTGGATAAATTAAATATATATCAAAACCTAGGAAATATTTTGATAAATTAATAGAATGAAAATCAGGAGATATATCTGTAAGGAAAAGTTGAACTTTATATTCCCTAAGATCTAAATGATTCATATAAGAAACGAAAGATTCGTATAAGAAAGAAAAGACAACTTATTATATTAGTTTAGGGGAAAAAAAATCCATTATTTTCCAATTCGACATGTTAAATAAAGTCCTGAAGTTCATATAAGATTGGATGGATTTCTTTTTCCCCAAACTAATATTATGAAAGTATGATGAAACTCGATTCCGTTATAATTACTATTATAAGAAGGTTTCCAAAACACCTCTCCTTCCCCCCCTTCCTCTATACTAATGTAATGCAGATCTCCTTTTTAAACGAAGAGAAATCGTTCTTGCCTGCATCATTTTGTCAAATATTTTAATTCAGACGCATTGTATGTTGAAAGTGCAGTATATTTGGAATTGAAGGAAAGGAATTAGAATCAGGAGATAATTAAATTATTTGAGAGGAATCATTTTGATAAATATTTTATATATCCTTCGGCAGAAGCCGATAGTGAAAAATATTACGCAGATGAAAATATCAAAAATGTGCGAATAAGAATGGGATGAATCTTGGGTGCCAACTAATATAAATATAAGGCAAAACCGTGACGTTAAACAATTAAGTGGACCAACAGATACTATTAAAGTACACAGTATTTGGAAAAATTTTATAGAAATTTATTAAGAGATCGGTAAGAGGCTTTATATTATAAAACAATCAAACAACGGAGCCAAAGTCTCATATATTGTGTGGCAAGCAATGACAGTCGTGCACATCCGAAGTATCAATAAAAGCCAAAAACTTTATAGCTAACGTATCGATTCATTGTAACCGGCAATTACTCTGTCAGTCCAAAGATGACATTACACTCCTCACCTGCTGTGATTGCAGAGACGGTTCCTTGGGTTGACTATTGGGTTTTTGAAATCTCAGATGCATCAGTGTATGTTTTGCTCAGCATGTTTTGCGTACCAAGAAAGAGGCAAATTAAGCTCATCATTTAGAATAATTTTGTTGAAGTCGTGATCAGTCGTGAACCAAATTCATAATTGTAAATAACCCTTTTCATTGAAACTCTCTGTATGGCAGTAAAATAGTTGTAGCTTTTTCTAGACCTTTCTAACATTCTGTGCTATTATCAGGATATATCTGTAAGGAGAGTCTTTTATTTTATTAAATATTCTGCTCTGTAGAATTTAATCAGAAACAGAAGCGTTACATTTCACAGACCTATGGAACTTTGCCTTTGAATATATGTCGCATTCTACGCGATATGATTAATTATGCGTCTTTTTTTTAAAAGATAAGTTTCTGATACAGGCTTCACTTAAAACTCTAATCTATCATCTCATCAAAGCGTAACAGCGCACGCAGCTATCGAAAATATTCAAATTTTAAAAGTTTTTAATGCTTCAAGAACATGAAAAGCCAACATAAACATAAACATTTGGAAATTAACTTGAAATCTTGTGTTTAATCTAAATTATCAAAAGATTAATATTCTTTTATTGACTTAAGAGTAATATATGTAAGGAACTCACTATCATTATCAGGCTTAATATTTATGATGGAATTTCTGAGAAAGAAATGTATTTTGAAACGACAGTACTAAAACGGACCTATCGTGTACAATGTTATGTATATTAAAATCGTTTTAAGCCTGCATGTATATAAAGTATGATTTTTCTTTCTTGTTTTTTTTTGTTTTTTTTTTTTTTGCGCTTTTAACCCATTGTCATTAAATTTAGATGTGATGCCATTACATTTAATTATTACTCTTTTTTTATATCATTTCATCGTCATCGCCATCATCGCCATAATCGGTGTCATTTAATTTCTATAAATATATAAACAAAAGTTAATAAGATTTTATGATTATTTTAACACCACCAAAATCCATAGAGGACAATACGATGAAGGCGAATACACACACATACACACATATATATATATATATATACAAATCCACTATTTGGAACACAAGAAAACGCAAGCATTACCATTAACATCAACATCATCATAACCGTCATCAATATGTTGAAGAACATTATATTAAGAAAGCAGATTTTTTTTATATCCGACATCGGCAAATGAAGGTAAACTAATTTTGTCATGCTGTTTGAGAAATAATGCAGCTTAAATATAACCAATATGTTATAGGATCAGCACACACACACACACACAGACAGCAAATAATTTACTACATATCGAAAAGGATTTAACATTTTTTACGATTCCGTTGTCATAACATCGACTACCGCTAAGGCAAAGTTGACTATCAAGGCTAACTACAATTTTCTAATGAATTTCCAATTTCGAATTCAAATTTCTCTATGAAATTTCGATCTTCTGTTCGATTCTTCAGTGAAACGGAAACAATGCTAATTATTTCGAAATTTACATTGATAATGAAAGATCGAAAATGTCTAACCTTCAATAGTAACATATGAAAATGATTGTGATTGAAACAGACAGAAACTTGTCTATTCATCCCGCAAGAACTGACAACCTTGACAACGGAGACGATATCACACTTGTAATAGATTTGCATAGATAATCAATTATTACAAATTGTTGATGCATTCGGACCAGTAATTAGAGATAGAAGAACTAGCATGCATTTAAAAAAAAAAAAAAAAAAAAGTGAAACGATTTGTTATCTTTAACGACCTGTCGCAATTTGAGATAGTTTTCATAGGAACCACTGCTGTCTTTTAATTATTTACTTTTCATTCCAATATATATAAGTATGAATTTATGTATTCATAATGACTTTATTTTAAGATCAAAAATCAGAATAAACCTTTCGCAATTATCCTGAAAATAACAGTAGAATTATTAAAATTTTTACGAAGAGATCAGTAGAGAGATACACGTGATCTAAACTCGAATATTCTTTCATTAATAGCTTTTTATTAACTGAACTGAACATAACTTGAAAGCACACAAATGAAATGAAATAAAAACTTCTTCTTCTTCTTCTTCTTCTATTAATTTATATTATTATTGTAGTTTATTAAAAAAAAAGACAAGCAATAAACGAAATTTAGTTTTATAAAAGAAATGGCGGCCGGGGTATACAAGACTCATCTCAAATCTAATATAACTTTCTTGGTATATTGTTTGCTGTTGGTGTTGCTGTTGCTGTTGCTATTGCTGTTGTATATATTATTGAAATCATAAACAAAGAGTTATAGCTTTAGTTTATTGTTTTTGTTGTTGCATTTTGAAAGCGCTTTATGCGTGCCAGTGTGCGTAAATTTGTTGAAACTACTATCGTTATGATATTGTTATGAATTTTTATTACTTTCTCTCTGTCCGAAATATTATTAAGAACCATAAAGTGTTTATGTTTTTGGATGTGAACATTAACTGTTAATGTGACCGACTGTGAGCGAAACATAGAAATTACATATAACGCGCGCGTTAGTTATACTTTATAATTTGAAATATTACGTTTTCCCTTAACCTATGTTACGTTACTATGTACGAAATTTGTGCGTAAACCAAAAAATTCATTTCAATTTTATAGTTGAAAAAATGCTAGAATTTTTTTTTTTTTTTTGTTAAGCTAAACCCTCTCACAAGTACAATATTCGATAAAGTTCTCTTTTTTTTCTTTGTGTTTAACATCAAGTACGAGGGTTTAGTTAATTTCCTATTGAGTTTGGAGTACTCAGAATTACGGGACTGAAATTCAATATATATATGTACATAAACATGTATATACTTTAGATTAGAGCAGAATTTGAAGTTGTTTTACCTTAAGCACGTCTCTTCTCCGTTTATTCGCTTATTTGTTAGGTGAGGTTGAAAATGTCCTGAAGAATAGTTGCAGAAAAATCACACTTTTAAAAAGTGTTGGGCTACTTTTACATGAAGTTGGGTGCAAGAATTATCTTGAAGAAGCCTTTTATTACTAACAAAAAAAAAAAAAAGGAAAAAGAAGATGAAATTTTTACCCAAACTATTTATTAGGATTAAATAAAACTTTGGAGCAAAAATTATTCTTATCAAACACTTAATAACTTGTCTGGATTTTCTGGCTAACTATGCTCTAGATTTGGCATTTGAGTTGAAATTGTAATAGGATTGCCGGCATCTATACGATATGTGAACACTTTCGAATTTTTTCCGACACTGCGGGAACACTTTCAAAGTTTTTCTGACACTGCGGGAACACTTTCGAATTTTTTTCCGACACTGCGGGAATACTTTCGAATGTTTTTCCTACACTGCGGGAACACTTTCGAATTTTTTCCGACACTGAAGGAACACTTTCGAATTTTTTCCGACACTGCGGGAACACTTTCGAATTTTTTCTGACACTGCGGGAACTCCTTCGAATTTTTTCCGACATTGCGGGAACACTTTCGAATTTTTTCCGACACTGCGGGAACACTTTCGAATTTTTTCTGACACTGCGGGAAAGGAAATCGTTTTTAAGAGATTTGATAAGAAATGGTTTCGAAAGCTATAGTTTTGTAGCGGACATAAATGGTTGGTTGATACACCGTAGGCGGGACAGATACTGAAGCATTATTATTCCTTCCTTCTCTAAATCTTTCAGCACACAATTCGCAATTATATAATATGACTTTGCATTATACACAATTATGTTTGTTACCTTGATCTACACTAACCTATATCCTACGATGCTAAATCTTTCCTATAATGCTTGTTTGCCGTAAGGGAAAACTTGGCTGACCGTGCATTTCAAAGCTTTTTAGATTTCATTTTCATTTCATTTAATGTCAACATTTTTAAAGGAAACTGTAATTGGCAGAGTGACACCTAACGTAACGTAATTCTTTACTTTTGCCGCGTTTACCTGACGTTAGACATTTTCTTTTCAGCGATAGCAATACTTTTGTTTTAAGTAACACGACGTTGTGCATTCTTCTAACCGCGAATCTCATCTCTTGAAATGATCGATGTTCAAGAAACGTTAAAAAGCGAAATAATATTCTTTCTAATGCCTTTTTTTCAAGGCATTCGAGGCAAAGACATAAACAAATAAAGAAAATTTTCAATATAATTACAAAACTATTTGAACGTCAACTACTATAATTTTAATTCTCATCTCCAGAGGATAGACTCGTAGTAATTTCATGCTTCTCTATGTAATATTGAGAAAAGTGCATTAGAATGTTTATAAAATATATGCTCTGGATCATAAGCAGAAAATTAGTAGGCGATGCAAACACATCCATTCGTTCGTGGATTTGTTATTTGGCTTTTCAAAGCCACAGAATTTAAGACAGAATGATGAACATAACTCTTCGTACATTCTTTCTTCATTTCCATATCTCATCCATCAAATTTAAAAATAGAAGTGATTCGCTTATAGCAGACAAAAGCTGAAACCATGTAACTATAGTCATCACTATGTAATTTTACTTTAAAATTTGCCAGACAGATCCAATAAGTAGCCTGTAAAAAGTAAAGATTCAATCATGCTTAGTACACAACCACTAAGATGATTGTTGAGTTATTATATGTTTATCTTAAATGATGGGTACCCGAGATCCGTTCCTTGGTGAATAGCATTTTCTTGCCTCTTTTTTGTTTTTTAAGCTTATTTCATTGTTATGTTTTATCCTTTTGCTCTGCAGACATTTGTTCCAGTTTTACAATGAAAAAAGACTCTAGTAACTGACGACCTCATTTCATTTGTTGTTATTATTCCTATCATTACAAAGTATGGCGGTATATTAAATTTCTTATATCTTTTGTAATATTTTTTTACAATTATATATCAAAAATCATGAAAAGCGTACACATACTATCGATCAGGATAAAATTTAAAGTCAAGATAAGTCTGACCAGCCGTCGATTGTTGTTGTCGATAATTAAATCAAACTACGCATTTATGCTTTTATTAGATGATTATAAATCAATGATGAAAATGATAATTCCGTCATAGAAAACACAAGACATATTTATGATAATATTCATGACAGATACTAGTACGAAACTTCAGTACAGGCATTTGCGATAAATAAATAAAAAAAAAAAAGATTTAAAGATTATAAGAAAAGGAAACATTGTTCAACTAAAAACATTGTGCCTAAAAGGCCCGTACAAAGTGTTTCTAATCGATTAGCTGTCAAGCCAACAACTAACAAAATATTCTATCATCTTAATGTAACGGTCTGAGCTGGTGGGTGTCTGGGAGTCTTCCTAAGGCGAATATAAGTTTCTTTCATTTTTTATTTTATTTTTTTTTTTTTAATTTTTTTTTGTTGCGCTGCAATATCATTTACTGTTCCTTTTTTTATTATTTATTTTCCAACATCAGTCAGTGTCTGGATGGCCTGATGAAGTGGGTCTTAAGGTTTTAAAGAATTTTTATTTTATTTTTTTTTTTTATTTTTTATTTGTATATTTTTAGTATGTTTATATAATTTTCTTCATTGTAACGAAATAAATTACATAAAAAATGGTAAATAATCCTTTAGAATTTACGTTTAAAGTTTGACACTGACCGGTTTAAACGAAGAAAGGAAGAAAAAAAAAGGTACGGATTTATTGCAAAGTTTCTAAAATGGGTTAATTGCATAAATGTTTTCATTATTAAGGGAGGATTAAGTATGTATGTCAGCTTTAGCAACCAGCCTTAATATATTTTTGTTTTTTTTTTTTTGATTTTCCATAAGAATGATAAGAATGGTTTAACAAAATAAATTCATTTGTCTCGAATTTTCAAAATACATGCAATATTCCAAAGTTGATAAGAAAATTCTTTTCAAAGGGAGAAAACATACTTACATTTTCGTACCCTATTTTTTTTTTTTTTTTTTAAATAAGTTGAAGGCGGTCCTTTTTTTTGATTATTTATTCCAACTATTGTTCATCTTTAT
>KK351064.1:443011-458722 GCA_000671755.1 Glossina brevipalpis | reverse complement strand
TTTTTTTTTTTTTTTTTTTTTTTTTTTTTTTTTGTAAAAATATTTGCTTCACTTATCAATTGATTATTTATTCCAACTATTGTTCATCTTTATCTATTATTTTTTTCCAATCGTTTCGGCAGCACATAATTGTCGCATCAAAAGGACACAGCTTCCATTTTGAGGCTACATATAAGTGAAGGTGCCGCTCAGGCAGGCCGGGACACAGCAACTTATGTTACACTAGCGGTAAATGGAACAATCACCGTTTAATGAATACAAACATACACCAAGAGGTATAGAATAAGTATTTCTAAGATTTGTTTTGACAGCTTTTGGATTATGGATCCTAGCGTTGTTATGCTGCACACTTAATCTACCGTATCGTTTGACACATCCAAGTCATTCGTTTTAAATTCATTATTCGGGGCAATCGCGTCAATTGTTTCCACAATGGTTGCTTCATTAGGTTAAAGAAACGCATGAAAAACTGCAGTCAGCTGATTCTTTTATAACTAGCCGCTATATTATATATATATATTGGTAACGAAAAGCTCTATTCAATTCTTTCTGTTGGTCCATAAATTTATATTTTTTCCACATAAAATAAATTCAAATTAAATTAAATGCAATAGAAAAATATTTTCGAGAACATGGATTTACTTTTCTGATTAATTTAAACACGCTTTAGCGGTAAACTTGGCAGCATTGGAAATTATTTGCTATCAAATTACTATGTTTTCGTTAAACTTTAGTTCATATATTATTGATATATATTTGAAGTTTTATTGAACGTTTTCGTATTTTGCATTGGAAAATGCTTCTAAACAATTTATTTACTCTCATTTCTCACTATTCATCGCATGTAAAAACGAATCAAAAATAAATTCTAATGCTTTTGAATAAATTTGACTTTCGAAATGAAAACATTTAATGAAAACACCGAAAATCGCTTATAAGACAACATTTTGTTGTTTACTCTCGTCATTGTTTTACTGGATGATGGTTTTCAAATTTCATTGATGATAGACTTAAGTGTTCCCAGCTTATTAATAAAATAATAAATTTTCCGATAAATTAGATCTTTTCCCTCTTTTTCCCACTTTGTGCAAAAATCTCCTGAGTAATAAATATTAACAGATTCCCTTATATGGTTTTTGAACGCAAACATGGCATAAATTATAAGAAATCGACCAATAAAGTAAATTTAGTAAATTTTTCTAACATTTACTTGAAACTTCAGATTTCAGATCCACCCTAAGGACAGATTTTCGTGAAAATATAAATTATATTTTTTTTTTTTGATAATCACCGTTAGATTATTTTGGACGGAAAATGATAACAATAATCGAGTAGCTTAACAGCCGATATAAATCCGAAAAATTGGTTCACGATTTTAGGCAAAAGAAATTTGAACGTTCGTATATATGCAACAGTGGATCGAAAAAAAAAAAATATTTATTTTTTTCTTTGAAATAAATGAAGAAAAAATTCAATTAAATGTTTTTCTTTTCTCTTTTCTATATTTTATTTAAATTTATTTTAATAGATGATAGTAAATATGCTTTACAAAATTAAAGATTAAATGAAATAATAAATGAATTCCAAGTAACTTGTGCAGGAGGCAAGATATTCCGTTGAATAAAGTTATCATTTTCCTTAAAACATTGCAAAGGGGATCTCTTCTAATTTAATCACAAATAAAAAAACAAGAGGAGCTAATAACAGCTAAAGCAAATTATTTTTCTGTTTTATCGTTTACCTGAACTCATTCGTTTATCCTTTGCATCTCGTACACAATGTGAAGGGATTGATTCGTATACCACCGGACGAGGGTAAACAACTTTTCAATACTTGTGCGCAACGAAACATAAATTCATACAATTACTTACTCTATGAGCTTTAAAATTAAAATTGTAATTAGATTTTGCAAGAAAATGCATCGATGCGTTTGCAAGAAATGAATCAAAGGCAGAAAAACGAGAAAAAAAAAATGTCTACTGCTGTATATCCATTTTATAATATAATCATGAATATATTATTAGTCCTCTTTGATTTGACCGTAACTTTGCTTATCTGTCAATAATATGTTCGTAGAAGGAACTAATAAACAAAAGCAAGAGAGACACAAAATTAAAAATGAGACTATACCCGCAATGTAAGTCTCAATATATTTATTAAACTTCAATCATATTTTTTCGTTTCTGTGCTATTTCAAAGGGAATATATGTACTTGTAGCTCATGTATGAATTAATGATTTTGTTGCGATGCACGAAAGAACACAAGACCAGTAAGGATTTCCATCCGTCAATTATATATACGAATACGTAAGCAACACATTCTATATGCAATCATGTATACCGGTATAAAATATAAAGAAACTCTTAAGTAAAATATAAATTTAAGCGACAAAAAAAAATACTTTTCCCCTTAAAACCTGTAAAGAAATAAATAAGAATTAGAGAACAACGTCCATGATGCCTGAAATTCGCTTCAAAATTTCGGGCAATCACAAAACTTAGCGGGCATCAATTTGAATTAACCTAAATGATGTGGACAAAAACAAGTCACATTTGTTTACGTCATCTTCTCTTTAGTCGTTTTCTTACGCTAACAAATATCGCATGAGAGGTTTTTTTTTTGCGCGTAACAGAAAACAAATGCATTCAGGTAATAAAGAAAACAAAGCAAACTATTTTTTTATACTAACCTTAAAAGCATTCACTCATAACTTAGTTTCCAACGCCAACTGCCATCTGTCATCTGCCATCTGCTAGTGAAAAATATTTGAATTCCCCTTCCAATCTATCTTACATCTAGTATGGAAAAGTAACCTACTAATATAGTTATTCAGTTTCTTTACAATTTTTTAATGCACTTTTTCAAGCTTTTCTTTCCATTGTCCCTTCCTTTTTTTTTTTTTTTTTTTAATTTTCCTTTTAAAATCTTTACTTTCTGTTTCGTGCTTGCACTATTTTTAATTCGTGATCTTAATGTCATTATTGGTGTCCAATTAATTGACCTGAATACTTTTAGGCACAAACCGATATTGCATACTGTAAGAATTAACCAGTCTTTGTTGATTAACAACATCAAAATTGTTTGAAAAAAAAATTGAGGGAAAAATCTCTGATATATTTTCTTATTTCATACTGACTGAAGAAGAAGCTCAAGCTCAAGGCATGTGCGCTTGAATTAAAGAGCAAGTTGTTGTTACAATACAATATCATGCATGTAAAGGTTTGCATCGATTGTATACTAATTTTAAAACGACTTGGCACTTGCTTCTATATAGGTTTTTCACTCAAATTGGAAATAGCTCATCTGAAGTTTGATAAGGAATTGTGTGTTCGGTTCAGCAAGTTTAAGAAATATTAAAATCTATTTAAGAATTAATGCAGTTTTTTGTTCTCATTCGTTAATATTCAGGCTTAACAAAATTAAAGTTTTAAAGCACATAAAAAAATGTTTGTTTACTTTTTTTAAGAACAAACCTGGAAGCATGACACCTCTCACAAAACAATTCTTTTTTTTGTACCCACCACCGAAGGTGATTTATTTGGTTTGTAACTAGCAAAAGTAAACTTTGAAGACCCTACAAGGTATACATATTCTGGATCAGCATCAAATTTAGAATCGAAGCATGTCCGTCTGTCTGTCTGTCTGTCCGCATGACTGTGGTAAACATTTTCCTGGCCACAAAAATGCAGACATCGGCTTCAAATTTGTCACAAACATTGGAAGTATTCTTTCATTGCCACGCCCACCTATCATGATGAATTTAGTTTTTCATCTTTTTTTTTAGGATAAGGATGATGTGTCTAAAAGATTCGGTACAGACGAATATAATTTTCTAACTAGTTTTTTTTTTCACTTCTATAAATTATCGCGAATTGGAACGGATTAACATGAAAATAAGCTCAACTTGCTTCGATTAAATATTTATAGTGTAACTTTTGCTAAATGTACGCATCCAATTCATACATCAATTCAAAACTAAATTGGTCTTCGAGTTGTTTCTTTTTTTATTTTTTTAGTAGTAGTAAAATCACTTAGAAAAAAAAAGGAAAAATAAATTCTTGTTTTTTTTTAATTTTACATTCAATTTCACTCACAGTATCTGTGCCAATAACATTTAATCGTTATCATATTCGTCATCACAACTTTCGTTATTTATTGACATGAATTTCCACTTGAGTAATTTTTTTTATAATTTAAATATGGTTGACTTTTTTGCTTTTTATAAAGTTAACGTACTAGAGAACATATTGGGTAACAAGCCACAATGACACACTATTCATATACATACATATCCACAAAAACCGAAAATTCATTTTTTATGTGAAAACACATACATATGTTCCCCTTAAGGCGGCATGCGGTAATTTATGGGTTAAACATATTGGAAATCTATTGAAGCTTAAGAAAAAAGGAAATTTTATATAAAAAAAAAAAAAGAAAAGAAAAAACAAAAAAAAAAAGGAAATCTTCTCGGCTGATGGATTAACAATTTTTCTAGTTGATAGAATTTCAAAATTATGTTTTATAGTATCTTTTTTTTCTTTTATATTCAAATATATTATTTTACATTAAAAGACACTGAAATTATTAAAAAAAAAAAAAAAAAAAAAAAAAAATGAATAATTTCTTTCATTTTAAGTAAAGTATATTTTTGTCTTTGCTTCTTTTGATAATTATGTACAAAATTTAATTTTTATTTTCTTCCAATCGAGCAAGTTTCTTCGACTTAAAGAAAAAGAGAAAAAAAAATTGGTTTTTATCCTATAGCAGATAAGGATATCGTTTAGGATATTAAATGTTTTTACACATTTTAAGGATATTTTCGCAAAATTTCAAAACAGTTTCAGTCAAATTCTACTAGAGAGAGAGAGAGAGAGAGAGAGAGAGAGAGAGAGAGAGAAAGATAAAGAGAGCCTTTAGAAGTTGTAGTCATTAGGCTCGACCAATTGCGAGCAGATATGATTGCATCAGTCTTATGAAAATTATGCAAATTTCTTTTAAAAAGCATTGAGCGAAGTTTTTTTTCTCTTTAATCTCTACTTATTTTACACAAACCTGTAGATAAGTGTAGAGTTTACGAACAATTGTACTAAAATGGACGGACGGACAAATGGACGAAACGGATGGGCACGTTTAAATGAATTACGAATCTGATACTGATCTGAGTCTTTAAAGTTTTCTTCTTGATATTGCAGAAATTAAAACCTCATTAAAACCTGAACTTCTACTATTAGAATATTAAATAGGCACCGTCGATTTTTGTACAGATACTACTTGGCTAACCATCATTTGTATTATATTTGATAAGTTATGACCAACAAATCAACTTTGTCAATTTTTGCCTAGGAAAAGAGAGGTATTCTTAATTTATGTTGCATCGTAGGCGTGTCTTCTGGTTGATTTGGTCTATTGCCAATACCAGTCTATAAGCAGGAGCTTTAACTTTTATGTGAAATTTGAAGCGAGGTGTTCTCAATTTACGTTGCATCGTAGGCGTGTCTTTTGGTCGATTTGGTCCATTGCCAATACCACTCTATAAGCAGGAGCTTTAATTTTTATGTGAAATTTGAAGCCGATACCTTTATTTTTGCGAATAGAAGCATGTTTACCGTAGACCTTATGCGGACGGACACTGCTTACATCAATTCTAAATGTAATGCTAATCAAGAATATATACACATTAGGAGGTCTTTGAATTGATAAAATGAATGTACTCCCAATGGTTCGATGGTGGATCTAAGTACAGTTATGTTCTTCACTTATACAATAAGATTTCCTACTACCATCTCTTTGAGTATATATGTTTGTGAAGATGTATACAATTTTTTTTTTATTACGTGAAGAAATGCTTGAGCAGCTGTTTGTCATTTACTATTGGGTTTTTTTTTTTGTTTTTATGCATACACATGCAAACAAAAATTTGGCATCATTTACAAATTTTTTGATAAGTTATCTAAAGAGAAGTACTTTAGTTCTATATAAAATGCAATTAAATTTGTGAAGTCAGTTCTAAATAATAAAGTCAACAAAAATGCTCCTACTAATATTTAATTCACAAAATCTTGTTATTATGAAATGAATACAAAATTCGAAATTTTTTATTTAAAAATTTTGTGAGAAATGGCTTTAGAAAAATCTACCAAGAACTGAACTCTTTAAAAAAGGAATTACAAAGATTACCATTACATAAAGAATAAAGAGAATTTCAAAGAAAAAGGTGATAAGCATATTTAATGTTTCTTTTTAATGCTAACAGTACACTTACTTAATGTTTTTCTATTACTTAACAACAAAAACTTTCGTATAAAAAACGTATGTATGCATGTGCACGCATCTCTATATATACGTACATATACATATGCATATGCGTGCATGTGTGTGTATATGTGTGTCTGTGTGTGTGTTAGTGCATGTGCAAAAGTTGGTTTTACAATGTAAATTAAACACATGCAAAGCATACTAAAGGCTAAGTGTATTCTTTTTATTTTTGTTTTTCTATTTTCTTTTTTTTCTTTTTTTTTTTTTGTTATTTTTCTTTTTCCCTTCTTATAAATAATATGAAAAGCATATAATGAAAATGTTTAATTCATCAGCAGCAGGCAAAACCGAACAAACAGCATCAACATCATCACCAGCATAACGGTAACCACTAACAACAGAGTAACAGTAATATCAGGTACATATCCATGCATACATACATACATACATACATGTATACGATATATATAAAAACATTTAAAAGGGGGGAAAAATGCATTTTTCGTTTTCCCCTAAGTATGTGTTGTTGTTGTTTGTGTGCAAAATGCAAGCATACTAGCGTATGCATCCATATGTGTTGAAGTTTAATGCATATGCTGTTGACGGACTCATCTTGTTCTTGTTATTGTTGATGTATGTGTAAACGAAAAAAAAAAAAAAAAATTACAGTAACACAAGATTGACTTTTGCATTTTACTTAACATCTCATTAAACGACAAACGAAGGACAATGTTTTTTAGTTAGGTTTTCTTCTTTTTTACTTTTATTTCAGTTTATATGTTAAGCTTTATGCCATCACTAATTCATCTCTGCTAGTAGTCAAGATTGTACAGAAAGAAACCTTTAATATATGTACATATATAGATATGTAAATAATTATATGCACATACATGAAACTCTAATGTGAATGCGTGTCTAAAATATGTATAGTTGCACATGCAAGGCTTTGCATGTTAAGTAAATAACTTTTAACCTTAAAAAAAAAAAGGGAAAATTCGTTTTTGAACTATTTGTCATTTAAAAGTTTACTTCCACGTATCGTTTTTCTTCTTCTCTAACATATATGGGAAGAGAGAGAGAGTTAAGTTTATGCTTTGAGGCAAACCTTGAAAGCTTAAAATCCTAAGAAAAAGATATTAACAGCATTAAATTTCGTATTAATTATAGGCGGGCTAACAAAATACTTACGATAATTTTTACACAAAGTGACAGCTTTTTTTTGTCAATTTTTGAGAGAATCAAATTTCACGCTTGAGAGAATCAAACATAAATGAAAGGCGTTTACATACGTGTTATTTAATCGCTTCTCGAATCGTCACTTGATAATGGTGAATCTTAATAACAAAAGACTAGACAAAGTCTCGAGAAATATTTGAGGGCAACTCGTATATTGATTGTCTTTACGACTTCATCTGAAAATGTTCACGTCATTATGTGACATATTTCTTATGGAAACGAAGCAAGAAAGTGATATTCTTTTATACCCACAATCCTTATCTTAAAAAAGGGAGAAAAACTAAATTGCCGTTGGTGGGCGTGGCAATGAAAGAACTTCCAATATTTCTGCTAAATTTCAAGCCGATACCATCAGTTTTGGAACCAGGAGAATGTTTACCACAGACGTTACACAGACGGACAGATGGACAGACGGACAGATGGACATGGTTAAATCGATTCTAAATTTGATGCTAAGCAAGAATATATATACTTTGTGAGGTCTCCGAAATTGCCTTTTGGTAGTTACAAACCAAATGACAAAATGAAAAATAGCCTTCACCTCCGGTGAAAAGCTATTTAATGATCCAATAAAACCCAGTTAAAAGAAGAAGACGAAACAACAGTTAGCCTAAACTAGTTGGCTGAGTTATTTAATTTAATTTATTTAAAATAAATGAATAAATATTAAATTATTCATAAATAATTGGAAATTTTCGTGATTAAAAGCAAGTGAGTGGAGTTAGAAGAAATCGTAAATATTATCAGGGATCTAACGAAATATAATTTAGTGTATTTGCCGGTTCTTTTTTTTTTTAATTTTCCAGAAAATTAGCTTAATAGCTTAGCTTAATATATTAATTAATTATTATAAAATTAATATTTATAAAAAAAATAAAAATAAAAAAATTAAAAATATTTAAGAAATGAAGTAAATTAAAATGTTATGATAGAAGGAAGAAAAATTTTGTAAAATTGATTCGTATACAATCAAATTTGAACGGTCTTTCAAAGTGTGTGTGCTCTAGTTTTAAATTTTATTCTCATTATTCTCTCCTTTCCTTATTGTGATTCGCTTATTTCTTATTCTATTATTCTTAGAAATGATTATTAGTTGTCTCTCTGTACAATTCCAAGTTTTGTCATTTGTTTGTTAATTAACCTGGAATGTTTATATTCAAATTGTTCCAATGAAAGAGAATCTTTTTTTTTTTTTATTTCAAGAATGAAAACATTTTTAAGGTCGAATGATAATCGATATTCTGTCGAATGGAATTTATCGATTTTTAAATGTAAAATAAACTCTGTTGGAGGTAAATATCGTACTCGCTTGGAAATGATTTTTTAATGTTTCATTAAATGAAATATTTATATATTTACCAAAAATCGTTTTTCACGTTGGTTGGTATGATAATTCCAATTGAAAGACACAAATATTCGTTTATTATGTCATAGTCGAAGATTAATAATAATATAGAAGAAGAGCGACATATAAAAAGAAATAATTACGAATGTAGAAGTACGAACCAGTACATGCCTCAAAATCAATGGATATGTTTGTTTGCTGACCTTTGTTCCTTCATTCGGCTTAACAATTTTTTTTTTTTAAGGCAACTTTTTTATGCATTCTACGTTCGACATACTGAATATATCTTTCACTTCTCCTTCCTATATGCGGGTAACCATAATTAGTACACTTTCATCCTGTATTTTGTAGACAGTAGGGGGGGTTTAGTCTCATTTTTTTTGTACTTTGTTTAAGTTAATCACTGAAATCTTTGATTTTTTTTTTTTGCAACTTTCTTGCAACCTTTATAGAAGAAAGTTTTTATCGTTCGATAAAACATCATTTCAATGGTTTGTTTATATGCCTGTTTGCTCTTGTATTCAAATAAATTTAAATTTTATACTTATGATCGGAACACATGGGAATTTCGTCATTTTTAATACAACTGTTTACGCTGTTTTTCTTTGAACACAAGCTCACACACTCCCCTTATAAACATTTATGCACAAGAAAAGAGAAAAAAAACTTCCTTTGAATTGAAAGAATATAACGTAAAATATGTATAACAATAAATATTGAAAGTCTGTGTGCTTGAATGCATTGAACGTTACGTTATTTTGTATATGGATGTGTGTGTGTGTGTTTTTTTCTCTCTCTTCTTCTTTATTCCCAATGGCTTTTTATATGCTCACATATGCATATACATGTAAGTGGATATATATGTTTGTAATATATTCTGTGTATAGTTATTTATAACGTTGCTGTTGTCGTTGTGATAATAAAAAATGAAAAAAAAAAAAAAAGTAAAAAATATTACATAAAGTCGCATACAAGAAGCATTACAAAATATGTGAATGTTTCGCTACAATATTGTTGTGGAAACATTTTTTATTAGTTTTTAAATAAAAGCATGTGATGAAATGTGAAATGTGTGTTGGGGGTTAAAGAAGGAAACGAGTTGATTACTACTGTGAGTACTTATCAAACTTGTATGAATAAACGAACGAAGAACGCTTCTCATCCATAAAGAATGCCAATATGTACTCTTTAAATTACTCGTCATTGTATAAGCCTTAGACGAGTACGAATACCTTTACATAGTTTCAAGCAAAATTTAAACTTCTAATTCTCTCTTCTCTCTTCTCTCTTTTCAAAGTACTTACAAAGCACTCTTGTTGTGCTTCTAAAGGCTGCATATCTTAGAAAAAATTAAAAAAAAAAAAAAATAAAATAAAATAAAAATAAATAAAAGAAAAACAAACTAGTTTTGCTCTCTTAACTAAAAAATTTCAACAATTTTCATATGTATTAAGGATACACTTTAGATAAGTAATACAATATACAAAAACACCCTTTCTCCCACATATATATGTATATCGACAAATACACACACACATACGCACGTGCATATATATATATATATATTTTCAAGCCTGTTATTGAATTTTCAATAGAATTAAATTGACAGCTTAAGAGATTGATGGCTTTTTTATGCCAACAATTTTATCAAAACGCAAATCACTCATATACACATATGCCAAGATGCCAACAATACACACACACACGCGCGTACGAACGTGTTTTATTATTTAAACAAATACACGCAACACACAACTGTTTAACCGAGATAAACTGTTGATGCGTTTATGCTTTTACATGAAAAGTGCGTTCAGTAAAGAAATAAACGTGTATTTGTGCGATAGCGCGATACACTCTTCTCATTCTTGTGATAAAATCTTCTGAGCAGGATATATGTATATATATATAAATATATACACATATATATATATATGTATGTATGTATGTACGTATATATGTATCTACATATGCGAGCTCATACATATGAGAAATTATCAAATATTTATATTCTTTGTAAATTAAATTCTCTACACAAGTATTTTACTTTTCACACTTTTTCACTTTTTCTTTCGCGTTACGTATGAAACGCTATAAAATATTAATAAATATTTAAGTAAGAGAAGATACAAAAGAAAAATTATATTCGGTTGAATGTAAGTGTAACCCTCAAATTTTATTATTTTTTAAGAAAAGCAAAATTTATCAAAAACTAATTGGATTTGCAAGCAATTTTTGTGAATTAAAAGGATATCTGTTAAAAAGAAAAACGATATATATACGATATATAAACGATATATATATATATATATATGTATATATATATATGGAACAATATATATATGGACAAGCAGTTACTCACAAATCGCTTTTAAAATATTTCTTATAAATTGATATTTTGTTAATAATCCTTTTAAACGATCGTTGATACATTTCAGAAAATCCGAAAATCTCTAACTCTTGACTAAGATACCGATCGCCTCAAAGTTTCGTCTCGCTAAATACTTGGTCACCTCATGCAATCCACATTTAATAGAAATGTTTGAAATTTTTTTTTTTTTTTTGCAATATCTCGGCCCATTATATGGCTGATCATTGAGCAAACTCTATAAGATGCTTTCGTTCTTGCAGATCGTATATATCTCAGATATTCCCTTTGAATCAATTGTTAAGTTTGTAATAAAAAAAAATACAATTTTTTTGCCAACCATGTTGGGTGAGTTACCCACGAAGCTTCGTTATCTCCTTTTAATTTCATTTTTTTCAAGTGAAACAGCAGACTTTCTCATTCTTTCAAATTCTGGCCGCAACAGAATAACTCAGCAATTCTCTCCTGATCTAATGACACATGCAACATTTTTAGTGAAAAAAAAACCTAGTTAGCTGTGTAATGGTATAAAAGATATTAGCAAACAAATTAGAATTCGAAATGGGTCAAGTTTTTCTTTTTTTTTTACAGCTTTGCCGTAATTTTTCCATTTTATTGCTTTCAGGTTTTCTCATAATCAAGCGACAGCTATCAAAAGGCTTGTTACGAAGTCGAAGATAAACGGGTCTTTTCGCAGCAGCTACGAGTGTTTTGCTCTTTAGATAGCAGCAAGAAATTTGTTTATTTCACAAATTAATTTCTTGTTAATCTTTCAATCTTTCTTCTTTTAATCTCTCCTTAGAGGGTCCATTATTGAATTTAGCTGTTGCTTGCAGTTTACACGATTGATGCTATATTCTTCGCATTCTTTCTTCTCAAAAAGTACTCGATCGGTGCGGTCATTATATTAACCAAACAGGTGTTGGTCATTACGAACATTTTCCAAATTAAAGTTTTTTTTTTTTTTTATATAAAAGAATCAACAGCTTTCTCCCGGAATCATTTCTAGTCATTATTTAAATAGGCGTCGGAAATAGTTTCTGCTAATTTCGAATTCCGCTAAACATATTCGAAGATAGATTGTGTTAAACAGTGAAATTGCTTTCATAATGATATGGAACTCTTTTTTTTTTTTTTGCTTTTCATAATAATGATGTTTGATCAGATTTATATTTTCTTAGTATTCTTATCTTTTTCGTATATTTTTCACATTAACTTAATTTAAACTTAAAGTTGATTAGAATTTTTTTTTTTGTTTATATTATTTGAATCGTACACAATTCAATAATTAATTGTTACGCTTTACAATTTCACAATCCTTTAACTGCCAAAAGATTAGATTAGAGAGAAAAATGAGAAATAAAGACGGACGGACGGACAGACCAGCATAACGGTAAATTTAAATTTAAGAAAAGTATACGAGAAGCAGGATCAAATCCTTTTTTCTTTTCTTTTTTTTTTCTTGTTTTTTTTGTCTCGACTATCTGATAAGATGATGTACTCTTCCTTTCCTTTAAGGCCTGCTTTAATGTGGTCATCATACCAAATTTAGTCTTTTGCTTTTTTTTTTTTTTTCTTTAAAAATATTTTCAATAATAAAGGATAAAGGAGAAAACAAACTTTTATTATTAAAAATTGATAAAATAAAAAGAGAAGAGAAATTACTAAAGTAACATGAATTTGTATGAAAACTCTCCCATCTATCCCTTTGACTAGAAATTCATTTTTCTTAAAATCCGGGAACATATCTTGGTTTCTTGTTTTATTTCTTTTTTTTTTTTTTTTTTCTTAAATTTGAAGAAAAAATTGCCAACATTTTAAAAATTTATTATATGCGAAATATTCACGCATTCATTCTTACGTATGTTTGTATGTATGTATGTTTGCTTGCATGAAATATTTGCCATCAAAGCTATGCAGAATGTACACCGTTTACACCACACATGAGCATATGTACATTTGTACCTGGCGTTGTTGGCGTTGGTTTTTATATAATTTCTTACTTATTTTTTCGTTGAATTTTTTTTTTTTTTTTTTGAAAGAATGGATCCCTTAGGATATGATTGCATATCCAGCCAGCTACCATAACTGTTGAAAAGAATAATAAAATACAGCCGCTTTTCACACATAATATACTTACTTCTGTTCCCCACTCTTGCTATACTTTCTTTCCTGTGTTTTTTTGTTTCTTTTTTGTTTTTTTTTTTGTTTTTTTTTTATTCCCAAATCTACATAAACAGACATTCATATGCATTTTTATGTACAACAGAGAGCAGCTCCATTGATGAGAAACCTATTTAGGGACTTTAACCTAGCAGCCGCCGATACGCGTGTGTGTGTGTGTGTGTGTATGAAATCTTCTTTAATTTCTTGTTCAGTTTTCACTCTCTCTCTCTTTCACGTTAACAGCGTTATAGAGAATAGTATGCAACATTTATTTCACAGCTTTTTTAAATGAATCATTGAATGAAATTGAAAATAAAATTTTAATGTGAATTTTTTGTTTTTTTTTTTGTCTTTCGTTTCTCCGAATACAAATATATACATAATATATATATATCACGCAGTTATTGCACTTACTTTACTGTATTTACACATACATGATAACAATGTATAGTACTATGTCTGTACATCTGTTATATAAACACAGATGCAATAGTCAATGTACGGGCGAATCATTATTGACAGGCCCCGTCCGAACTGTCATTATATCCTATGGATTCTCATTTAATTGCCTAAAAATATGATCTTCTATATATGAACCACAGTATAATTAATATAATGAATAGTAGACATAATTTTCATTTATCTACCAATGTTAGAGCTCAGTAAATAAAATTGCAAGCGTACGCAAAAGTTAATCACTTAAAAAAAGGATCAATTATGCATGACTTGTTGTTCGAATGAAGAAAATTTCAAACACTCAGAAATTCGTCTACAATACGATAATAACATCAATCAGCCGTATTGTTATGAACGATCGCGTTGTAAACGATCATTACTGATAAGAGACGACAAAGAGTGTTCTTGTTGTAATTTTTGCAACTTTGCATTAAAGGTAGTATTCTGGTGTAATAGTGACAATAAAACTCTCTAATGTTAAATTAAATTTGTTATAAAACAATTCAAATTGCTAAGCCAAACTGGAAATTCAATTCAATTCATTTCATATATTCTTGCAGTGGTTGGTATTAACGAAGGGAAACATATGAACAATATACGAATCTGTACTCCCAAAATTTGTATTAAGTCTTGACTTTTTTCTCTATACTCATTTTTCTCGCGAATTCTTGTAATCAAATAATTGGAATATAGGCCTCAATGAGCCAAAATGAACTTCAATGAGCCTCAATGATAAGATGATTAACAAAACTGAGAATTGAAAATAATTTTCGATTAAATTTCAATGCACTCTTCTTATAAGTCCCTCTATATCTGCTTTACTGAAAAATAATCATTTGTTTCGATCGTTTCATTCATGTTAAGTTAGTAGTTTTTTTAATGGACAATTTCAGAAATTTTATAAGGAGATATGTGTTGTGTTGTTAGTAATAGCATTTCAAAGTTTAAAAAAAAAAAAAATTCAAAATATTTTAAAAAGCTTGATAGCACATCTAAGATCATAATAATAAATATTCAGCACAAAATGTTTATATATCTCTACGGTCTCAGAAATGTTGAGAATTATGAAGTATAAAGTAATTTAGAATCCACTGATGCAATCATTTATTATATATTTTTAAGAAGAAGCATTCTTTTATACTCTGGCCCTTCGATGAAATGGTAGGCGCAAATTGTGCATGCCCAGCGGTAATATTAGTTATTACAATTCATGCATAAGAATTTAACATACAAAGAAACATAGTTTGTGTAGTTTTACATTTTTTGCTTTTTTTGTTTTTGATAAAATAAATTAACTGAACTTAAGTGAATATTTAACTTCGAAAGAGCAAAAGGAAAATTGTAATAAATTTCAAGAATAAATTTTCAACTAAAACTAAGGGTAGACGTAAGTTACAAGAACTTACAGAATCATATCTACTTGCAGTTCATTGAAGTTTATTAAAAGCACGAAGAGTCACACAAAAATATATATATATATACGGCGCTTAACGTAACAACCACTTTTCGTCCTTAGCAGTTGTATTCTCTTAAACAAAAGCATGTGAGATTTTCTTCTCTGCACCTTCTTCTGACTTTTACTGGCTTTGCTAACTAAATTAGTCAACAATGAAGTTTTCAAATGAATATTTTTGTTGGTCAGGCTTTTGCAGCATTGAACCAAAAAATGGTGTTTGCGTGCGTGTGCATTTGTGCGTTCATCAAATAAGCTTCAAAAGTATAAAAATATTGCTCTCTTGATTAATGGCAACTGACCAATTCAACGAAAAATTCAAACCCCAGAAACTCTGATGGCTTTCTACCTTTAATGAAATGCAGGTTTGCTTCGAATCATAGTTGCTACAGGTATTCGATAATAATTGGTTACGTTTACGTGTGTATATT
>KK351064.1:392137-442971 GCA_000671755.1 Glossina brevipalpis | reverse complement strand
TGGGCCTTAAAAGATTTTTTTTCTCCTTATCTGACCATATAGATCATACAGCATAGCCATAGTCACACGTACATAGATACATACATTTTGCCAAAATTGAAGACAAGTGCTTTTTGGGCAAACGCCACAATCTGTCATAAATCAAACATAATGGACAATAAACTCGAAAGAATTTATTCTTTTCCTTTAGAGTGAAATATTTTTGAGAAAAGCAAGCAAGCAAGCAAAAAGAAGAAGAAGAAGTAGATATAAGAGACAGGAAACGGATGCAATATCGAAAACTTGACATTGATGACAAAACTGCTTAAAAGTTTTATTGTCTCTTTTGCTGTTTGCGAAACTGATAGACTTCGCTTCATAATGCTACTCATCTACGTTTCAATATACTTAAGCATTCGAATTACTCAACAGCAAAAGTGTATATGAATGTGTAAATGTATGTGAGATATTTTCACTTATGTAAACATATTTTGTACAAAACTGTAGTGAGTGAGTGAGTGCATGCACATGCACATGCCTTTCAATTTGTAATACAATCGCTTCGAATACTATAAGTAAAGGCAGACGCATGCACACATGTGTGTATCTACATATATATATATATATGTGTGCGTGTGTTTGTGTATACACTTTCATACATACGCTCGCACTCGCACTCGTACTCGTATTCGCACTAGCACTCGTACTTCCACATAAAAACAAAGAATGGTAACTAACCGAACAACCACCGAACACGTAAACAGAAAATAAAGAAAGAATTTTGTTTGTCGATAATTACAGAGCATTTGTTGCTGGGTTGTTTGCAACGACTCAAAATCCAAAGGGATGCAACTAAAGTAAGCTGTACGTAATATATATATATATATATATATATGGATATATATATATATGGATATATAAATATATATATATATGTGTATATATATGTGCATATATATGTGCATGTATATGTATGTTCGTATGTATGTATGTATGTATATGTGTATGTGTTGTTGCCTAAATATTGTTTGTGTATTATTATACTTGCGTGTTACGCCTGACATCAGTTCGGTCTTTAATTTGCTTACTTGCCTTTGCTACGCTCTGCTTTGCTCCGCTTGGCTTTACGTTCATTACCATGGCAGTACCAGCAAACTAGTTCATCTCATGAACTTCATCTTCTGGTTAGCAACTTTTAGTCTCATAGACATTTTTCGTTTCTCTCTTTTTTTTTTGTTTTTTGTATTTTTTTTCTTTTCTTTTCTTTTACTGTATTTTGCACAGTCATTGCACTTTAATTACATTGACAACACCTACACAACTGTGGAGTAATGTGCGCACAAATGTTGTCTTATATTGAATTACTGCTGCTGCCAATATTGATAATGCTGCACTTTAGAGTATATGTACATAGCATATGTACATTTGCATTCTGGGCTATTAACTATAAGCTTTCGTTGTACACTCACACACACACTCTCACACACACATATATATACTAAAAGCAATAAGTAACTGATCTGAAAGAGTAACCATTTCTGTGCATTAACAAATTTTTTTTTTTTTTTCTTTTCATATAAACTTTTATTGGCGTAAATGTACGAATTTTTCATTTCGTTTCTCCTTAAACGCCCAACCATACGATCCTCAGGGTATGTATTTATAATGATCTCTGTATACCATCAATTTATTGTAATTAAGCATAAATACTGATGACTTATATACACATTTATATTGAATGCATTATCTTTTTATCAAGAGGAATATCTTCTTATTTGCCTGTATTTTCAATCGAAAAAGAAAATGTGTCAAATTTTATTCCATAGAAAGATACGCCTGAAAGTATTAAATTGCATTTATGCTGCATGTATGTCTTTTTGTTGAAAAGAAAAGATGACAACTTCAAGTGAGAGCGATTGCCCATTCAATTAATGATAACCTATCTCTGATATAAGCGAAGCTATTTAACCTGTAAATTGTCGGAATGACCGTTAGGCATTCTTCCTTATGGTTAATGGTTACGAATGGTTAATGCTTTTATCATACATCGATAATGTACTCAATTGCAAGAGTTTTGGGCACAAGTGATTAGAACAGAAAAGAGTCGTATATTGTCATAGCTACGATCATTGAAAAACACTCCGTCAGACGGTCATACATTTCATCTTATTTAACTTAAAATATATGAAATAATACTGGAAGAGAGTTCCACCGGCTTTTATTGAATCTTTCGATATCTGTAACAATGATTTAAGCAAAATAATGATCTTAATGTTATCCGTTTTGAGTTTCAGTCTTAAGTGCACACTTGCGTCTATCTTTCCTTATTCGATTTTCTAGAGTATGAAAGGAAACGATGCTCCTCTAACGCATAACGCGTCTAAATTGCGCTCAATTTTTATTTTTAAATATTTTTAATATTTTTATCTGTATCTTCATCTTTATCTGCATCTATATCTGCATATACGCCTACGTTTCTATCTACATCTCTATATGTATTTGTTTCTATATTTGTATCTCTGTTCGTATGTTCATGTTTTTGATTTGACATCATCGACTGCTTTGCCTGTAGATAACTATCATTAGATTGGAAGTTGCTTAAATAACTGATGTAAAGTAGAAATATAACGCATACGAAGGGGAATTTTGAAATTAGGACAATTATAAGCCTTATGAATTAACTGTTTATAAATAGAACTGATGTCCAATTGATGAAAATACATGAAATTGATACGTGAACAACTGAAGTTGATTTACAACCAGACTTTGATAAAACGTAAAAATAATCGAATTCATAAGAGATTTCCCGTACATTTCTATGCGCTTAATAAATTATCTCTGACTATTGCATACAATATTGTGCAATTACCTTGAAATTGAGCCGCGAGTAATGTTTTTACATTAATATATCGGAATATAAAACTGTTTTCTGTTTTACTAATCAAAATCTAAAATCTTAAGGATTACCTTCAATATATTTATAGTTATTCTTTCTTGGTTATTAGATGCATTTAAATTTCTTATATCAGAAATATGAATAAATTTTTGTCGATTTTTTAATAAAATTGACCCTTTATTGTGAATGCAAATAATATAGGAAAGTATTTTATTTAAAATGTTTTATTTCTATTCATCTCTCTCGAAATTCTATTATCTACCGTTAGAATATGAAAAATTACGAGGAGAATATGCAACTGGTCGATTAGTGTTACTCATGAGAGAACCAATTTCTGATTATCATCATAAAAATCGACAAATGCTTGAATAAAATAAGTTTTCAACGGAAACGGCAATGTCTTCCTATTATAGTCAGTCAGGGGACAGCATTTCAATTAATCGCTAATAACATTTTATGAACACATCTGGTAACGAGAAATCAACCATCGTCCAGTTAAAAAATTGCGTTTCGTATATTACGATCGTTTCTTCTTAATGATAAACTAAATTTCATTTCTTTTGGTAACGTTCGTTAGAGATAATATTGTTACTCTGACACAATTCGTACAAAATAGTTCAGTTTTGCTATAGACATAATAAGCCTGTAACCCTACATCATTTTATTTTGTTGCTTCGGATATTGTATCGTGTCGCCTTTTTTGCACCAGTTATGGTCTAGATGCGCTTGACTTCGAATTAAACAGAAAAACTACTTTACTATCGACGTTGATGATTTACCTGAACTACCTCATGTTTTCTTCCACCTCAGGTATAGTATATTGTCCCCTTTGTTTACACACGCCAAGGTCAGCAACACTTTACGTCGAATTTCGGAATAGTAAAGTAGAGTTTTCCGCGAATGGTGTCTTTTGGCACAGAGTTGGACCTATTCAAAGTTCAAACAGAGAAAAACTGACTTTTTTAGTCGGGCACTGTGTAGATACTGTTAATTGTTGTTGTTGATATAGTATGGTATATAGTACAATATATAATATAGTATAGCATATAGTATAGTATGTAGTATAATAGATAGTATAGTATATAGTCTAATATATAGTGTATAATATAGTATATAGTCTAATATAATAAAGTACATGGTATATAATTTAGTATACAATATAGTATATAATATGATATATAGTATATAGCATAGTACACAGTATAGTATATAATAAGTAATGTAGTGTATAATATAGTATATAATATAATATATAGAACAGTAAATAATATACTATAAAATATAGTTCATAATATAGTATATAATATAATATATAGTATATAGTTTAGTATAGCATATTGTATACTCTAATATAAAAAAGTACATGGCATATGGTTTAGTATATAATATAGTATATAATATAATATATAGTATATAGCATATAGCATAGTAGTATATAGCATAGTACACCGTATAGTATATTGTAGTATATAGTATAATATGTAGTGTATAATACAGTGTATAGTATAGCATATAGTATAGTACATAGAATACTACATAATATAGTATATAATGTAGTATAAAGTATATTACATAGTATATACTACACTATATATTACATAGTATTGTCCATAGTATAGTATATACTGTACTATATAGTATAGTAAATAGTACAATATATAGAACAATATATAATATACTATAAAACATAGTTCATAATACAGTATATAGCATAGTACCATATATACCATAGTATTTTTTTATATAGCTAAGATTTAGTAAATTATATTATATTTGTGACGGTTTTTCGCTTTCAGAATTCTGATTTCATTCTCAAGAAAGTCGCTACTGAGGTTAAGACGATAAGCCAAAACGTTAACAAAACTGTTGATTTGTTTCTGTGAATATAGAAACAAGAAAGACGGCTGAGATATTATGCCGGAGGTTTATTAAAAGAAAGGTTTATAAGAAAGTCGATATCAACGAAACTTTCCAAAGTTTCATCTTTTTCGAATTGATGTTCCTTTAATAAAAGAAAACGAGCAAAACGCATGCCAGTAAAATAAAAGTATTTTTCAGCCTGACATCATATAACGTAACAGATAGTAACGAGTCATTTGTGACCACCTGAAGAATATATCGCATATTTAAGCATTCATTATATGACTTTTCAGTAATCAATTATATATTTATGTTTGTGTATATATCTGAGGATTTTTAAATCAAATACACTCCGATAAAATATTTTAGGATAAATACATGTATATGTGTACACGTTTGCCATTCCCCACCTGATTTCAATCATAGCCACAAACTTTGATATGCAAAAGAGAACCACCTCCGTGATGGTATCGTCGTCGTCATCGTCATCGTCATCATCATCATCATCATTATCATCATTATCTTCATCATTCTCATCATCGCTGTCATAATATACGTTAGAGAGAAAATGTCAATACGCCATTTTACACTAACACAACTAATCGCTAAAATTGATATTTGTTTATGTATGAGGGGAGTTTTGTATGGTAGAGAACGAGTGATATGAATACGAATAATAGATGAGTGTTCGAATATACGTGTGTATGTGTGTATATATATATATGTAAACAGAATGAATATTTAAGTACAGGCACATACATAGATGGTTGCGAAAGTATTTCAAAATTTTTCATCAGCGAGCTTGCACACATGTGTTAAAGTATTAGTTTTTCATCAACGTACTTTCATTATATTGGTATTACTATTGCTATCGTTGTTGCTGTTTTTATTAGCATTTCTCTCCCAATGTTGTGAATATTTTTTTTTTTTTTCTATCACATGTTTTTCAATTTATATGCAAATTTTCAAATGATTTTGAACTTATTACGGCCCAAACATATTTTTAACACATTAAAGAACAATTTGCTTACAGTCACTGGCGATCGTTAATACTAATGACTATTATGATGTATTATGCATGCATATACATACATATACCTAATAGTTATATATAAATTTATAAATATTATGCCTATAGATACACCAGTAAGTTCACTAAATACACTGAAATCTCCGAGGCCCGCTTGAGTATTTAACAAGTACAACATTTATTACCGCATTCACAATGTTAGGTAGTCAACTGCAAATATTTGGCCAAACACACGGATGTGCACTAAGAATGTCATTCGAAATAACGAAATGACAGGAATACGTTATATATAAGTATTAGTGTACACAATCTCTTCTTTAAAAAAAGAAAATTTCGAATTTATTTATTTCTTTTCATCGCAAATGAATAATTGATGCATAATTTGTAAGTCATGTTTTAAGCCACAATTTTGTTTAATAAAAGAAGAAAAGTGTGCCTATAATATGTTCTTAATCATTTTTACATATTAATTTTCAATAACTCTCTATTATTAAATATAATCTTTTAAATACTTTACAGTATCGTAAACCGTTAGGGAACATGCTTTATAGAGCTTTTAAATCTTTATCTTATGAAGTAAGTTTTCTTTTAAATATGACGAAAATAGAAGACTGAGCAGCAATCCTTAATGTTAATTTTTCTTTTTTGTTTGCAGGCTGTAGTCGAATTTTTAATATCAAATGATAATAAAGTTTATTTTATTTTGAATTGTCAAACACAATTGATGCTTTATGCCATGGGGGGTCATCTATTAAAGAATCATAAAATCATTCCCGGGTTACTTTCGCATTTAAATACAGCTATAACTGAATAATAAATGCCCAACTCCTTTGGCTTTTCCTACATATCGATGCAAGATTTTTTGGCTTCATATTGTAATAACTATTTATGGACCTAAACGTACTAAAGTTAATCTTCAAAACGACTATATGATTATGGCAATTATTAGGGGAGTGGCAGCAAACAACGATTGGAATTACCCAAAGTAATATCTTAAGTAAACAATTTTTTAGCTTCTTTATCGCACTCCGCTGGTTCAAAAATTTGATGCATCGAATAACGTAAATAATTGTTAGTTTTAAAATTTATACGATATAAAGCTATTTCGCTTATCATACACGCCCATTATGGAATAAAGCCAATGAACGATTTGGTAAATATGGATTTTATTCGTTATTAGCATTTCTCTCCCATCGCACCGATATTATGAATAAGGCATCTACACCCATAGAATCTTTACTAAATTGTAATTTTCTTTAGCATTCCCTTGAAATTTGTAGAAACTTCGAGATAACAATTGTCAGTTTACATAGATATTTTCGATCTCGTTTCGCGATTCATTGTGTATCACATGAAAACTGCTCATTTTAATTTATCAAGTTTTGCAATATTTTTGCAGAAAATGAAAGCTTGGGTAAGAACTTGATGAAATAGAAGAATTGATGCCAAAAGATATTAAAATCATTTTCGCTCATAAATTTTATCAATTTGAAAAGCTAGCCTCTGATAAAACTTTGTTATCTACTAACTTTTTGAGGGTAATATACATCTAAGATACCGATCAATCGATTCAGAAGGCACTTAACGTGATATTTCTATTATTCGATCGTCTTCTTATGGATTATGGTTTGCCAGTCCACAGATTATGTAAACATATGCTTATCTCACGAATTTAGTTTTACAGCTTTAGACAATTCTATATGCAAGAACTAAACTTAATGAATCTTAATGGAAATTGGGTAAGGGATGTTTTGGCAGCACTATAAAAAGCAAATTCGCAAACACGTCCCTTCTTTATAGTTTTATTTGAAATATACCCGATAAATAAATTAGATCAACTACGTCTAACTAATTAAATTTCGATCATTCGTCGATCAATATCAATATTCGGTATAAGCCCACTTATAATTTCAAGTAGTCATAAAAACTTTAATTCCATTGCATAAGCAATTAATCAATGTTTAGATGAACTTCAATATAAATAATAAACTTCGGAGTCTCAACAAATCTTCGAACATTTGATTATTAGAAAGAAAAGCGAGTAATAATTTATACACAAGAAATTGTAATATCAAAAATCATTACTATAAATTTTTTGAAAACCTATTTCAACATATTTAAGTGATATGAATACAATTAAACGTCAAACTATTTTGAACTTATTCGCAAAGTGGGATAAATACTGTTAAGAGTATTATAAAGAAAAAGAATGATAAAATAGTCGAACTTACAATAAATATCTTAAGGTGTTGCCGCAAAGAATTGAAGAATTTCACCTTCACATCTACCTTTACTTTAATGTTAGGTTTTCTAATCGATCCTTAACTTTTTCTTTAAGGCGAAAGCAATTCGAGCATCATTTCGCTACGTGTTACTTACTAACTGATTGAAAGTTAATCATTTAAGACTATTGGCGAAAAAGTCCTAGTTGCCAAGCTTCGTAGCTTACGTGCAAAAAGCAAAAAAATCCTTGAATATAGTGAGCACTTATGTTTTGCATTCAGACCATTTATTTGGTTCTGATCACGAAAAATTTCTTATTCTTCTCAAATAAATTTATATTTAACGTAATCCTTTTATTAGAATATTTTAAAGAACATGATTTGTTTCTATATTTCAATTGTCGAGATTTGATTAAACGAGATAATGTAAGTCGTCGATTTTAAAGATTTATCCTTCGTGTATTGTCCTCTCTAAGGCATCCTTAAGATGTTTAAAGCAATCCTGTGTAAATTCAATTCGTCGATCCTGCAACACGTATTGAACGATGTAGTGCAGTGTCGCTGCTTGTGGCATAACCATCATGGCGTTGAGGGTTACTTCTTCCATCGATATCGTTTCGCAGATTGCAGTTATATTAGTTTTCAAAATTTTTCTTTTAGAAATATTTTTTTTCTTTCTAAGTAACGACGTCAAGCGTTTCTCACACAAAATAAATTTTCAGAAATATAAATTATTTCTAACGAAAAAGTCTTGGGTTACTAATGAAAATCTTGATTTATATTATTTTTTTAAAAAATTATTCAGTACAAAGTAGTAAAGGTATTGAAGAGTAAGAAATCATTAAGAAATTATTTCTGTATTGTTATATAAACATAACTTTTCATGAATTTCGTCTTTGAAGATATTCAAGGGGTATCCGTAACTCTCTCTCTCTCTTTCTCTCTCTCTCTCTCTCTCCCTCTCTCTCTCTCTCTCTCTCTCTTCCACTGGAGAAAAGCAATCAGCAAAACATTTCTTTAGATTACACAAAATGAATAAATCTGATGACAGGTCAACTGAGTGAAACATCTAATGTGAACGTTAGAAAATTCTTGACTTGACTCAAGCCGCAGATAATTATATCCGTAGAGTTTTTAAAATGTTTACGAACTCTAGGAGTAAATTCTACCTTAAAACCATACCGCCTTCGGCAAAGCCTACGACACAATTAATAATAACATCTGAGAATTGAAAAAAAAAACAACAAATATTGAAAAATATTCGAAGACTTGTATTCCCTGAATAAAGATTATAACAAGAAAATTCCTCTATTTCTGATATAAACGCTTTGAAAGCAAATCCATTCAGAACTTTAGTATAGATTATTACATCATCTTCTTCATCATCTTCTTCTGGTATTTACTACAAATACCAACCATTCCCAGTATAGTAGAACAAGCCACATGAAGCGATTTCTATTTCATTGGAAACTAAAGTTTTATTTTTATATTCATGTGTACATTGAGCGAATCCGACTTTAAAGCGTACAACAACGAAATCAAGAAATTAATTTCAGAAGAGATGGCGAAATTCAATTCAATATTAAATAGCGAACTGTTTCATATGTTTCTTATGTTAAATAAACAGAAAGTTTTGGGATTAAAGTGGAAAGTCCTACAAAATTTTCAAAATGTACGAAAAATCATGGCAGTGGAAATATGATATTCCGCCGAAGCTACAGTAGAAATTTGAAATTAATCGAATCGAAACTAATTCGAAAGATGTAGTTTCGAAAAAATGTGAAAAACTTTTTAGTCAGTTCTCAGTTTAAAATACTTTAGATATATACACGAATTTTTGAATCAGAATCTTTGAGAAATTCATTCTGAAATGAAGGATTTTAAATAGAATTCCAAAATATTTCAGAGATCATTTAAAATTTAAAAACAAATACAAGAATAAAAGAAAAAATTTACAATTTAGTTTCATTCTTTAAGATTTCCATAAAATGAACGAAGCTTAGTTGTACTGTAAAAGTTTGTAGAAGTTTAACCAAAGAGTCTACGATGGATGTTTAAGAATTTTTAACATCATGTCAAATGTGCTTAATATTTCCTATCAAGAGCCACTTATTAGAAATTCATGTAAATTTTTCGCGTAAGTTCATTTCATCGTTTTGAAAGGGGTAAAGTTTGCGGTTGGATGCAATCACAAAAACAAAAGGAAAGTGTACAGTAGGCGGTATGATGATAAATATGTCTGAAGACTATATTGACTCTATTTGGGTTACTATCATTCTTTTCGGTCTTCTACTTGATCTGATTTTGACAATTAAGATTGAAGATCAACAAATAACTAGCATTAAAAGAAGAAGAAGAAAGAGGTAAATATTGTTTTTACCTGTAACACAGCTGCATGTTTATAAGTCAATTATCTGAAGATCCCTACATCGGATCTTTAAAGATTTACAAAGAAAAAAAACAACACAGAGTAAGAGAATTATATTTATTTCGAATTTATTTCGATCTAAGTTCTGTTGTTAAATATGTCTATACTTATATGATATATATATATATACAATGTATGCTTTTTTAAATTTCTGTAAAATATTTTTAAAGGCGATGACTACTTCGCTCTTACTTTTTTCTGTTTTTTTTTTTTTTTTTTTTTTTTTTTGTAAAGCCTGTAAATCTCTAGTAGAGCTCTTATAGTTAAAATAATGACGTCAAAATCACATGCTTTCTAAATGCTTATGTTGCTGAATAAAACTCTAACGATTTAATTCGTTCTCTTCATTCTGACTGTTAATTACTTTCATTAAATACGGCTCTAGTGCAGTTGAAATTGAAATTGAATTTATTTTTAATTAAAAAATTTACCAAGCAATAGCAATAGCAGTAGTAGAAGTAGTAGTCGTAGTAGTAGAAGTAATAGTCGTAGTAGTAGTAGTAGTGGTAGTAGTACTAGAAAATGATAGAGACACTTTCTTGGCTGTTAGGCATGAGTAAAACAGGAATTTTTTTTTACTGATAAATAAAGAATTTTGAATACTCAGCATAAGAAATTAATTAATAGTTAATTAGTTAGCAAGAATGATCAATCATACAACACTTGTTGTGCACTATAGGTCTGAAGTTAAAGAAATGTGAAAAAAAAACTCCAATGCTAGTAATAGCTTCCCATTGCCATTAAACAAAAAAAGAAAAAAGGAAGAGAAAAAAGAAGAGAAGTTTAGGGAAATCTTTTTGAAAAAAACATACAAGTTTATCTTAATAAAAATGTAAGCAAAATTAGGTAAAATCATTTATATGTCCACTTTAAATTGAGATTACCATGGAGCAACTAGTTATAGGATGAATTCAATATGCCGTAAAAGTGATAAGCCACAAACTTCCATGACAGAAACAATAACAACTTGAACTATTGTACGTTGTTCCTTGCTCGGCAGATTGGTGTGATGGTACGTTAATTTCTTTAAGTTATTGCAGGACACAACTAAGTTTGCCTTTCTAAGCGACAAAATATGGTGTATTAGATGCGCTACTCTGTCTGCAACATCGTACAATACTTTATTCCTTTGGACTCAGTTTTATTATACAGAATCCATATCAGCACCACAAGTACAAAACGAATTAATAATATGTCGCTTTTTCGAGACTTTCTTTACTTTCTGAAAGCACATAACTTTCATAATAAAATTAAAAGTTTTCATATTAAATAATCAAAAAAAATATTAACCCTTGAAACGATGGAAATATTCATATATTTGTCTCTGTTATTTAGAGCAAATCACTCACTGATATTCACTTGGTACTTAGAATTAACTCATATTCGCTCTGTTTTGTAAAGCCTACGATATTTGATACGCCTATTACAGCTCCTCGCTGAACCTCTTTTTTCAATAACTGGTTTAATTTTGTGGTTATGTGGTTAGCATTTTATTGTTTCATAAAATTTTTCCATTTTGAATTGGGCCTACTAAGTCAAAAATGAAAAATTTTTGTATGAGAATATTTGTGTTCCTCGCTACACTTTAGAGCGCTAATGTGAAACGTTTACTTTACTTTAAAATATTAGAAGTAGTAATTATTAAGTTTCAATTTCGGAAGTAAACGAACGCAGTCTTAATTATTTGTTGCCATTTCTCAAAAGTGGTGATAATTTTTTTTTTTTTTTTTTGTTGTGGGTATTGAGTGTGAAAGTCGACCTAAATCGATTGTTCTTTCCATTTTGTTTTCTATACTTCAAGTGGCCTTAGTGATTTATCTCTATGTTTTTGACGCATTTAAGGCATAAAACAACAAAATCGTATGGCAATGGCATTGGCAATTAAAACAATAACTGAACAGTATTTTTTTTTGACCTAACATAACCTAGCGAACAGAATGCGACATATAGTGGATATGATATAAACATTTAAATATTTCAAAATATGTTTGCTGGTCTGTTTTTTTTTTTTTTTTTTTTTGTGTATAAATAAAGTTTCATTCATGCTGCTTCATTATGCTTTCTCCGTTAAGTTAAGATGTCGCACTGATTGGTGCCGCATTGGCGGCAAAGTTAGTTTTACTTTTAAAGCACTTGTCTAAAGTGTGAATCGTTCAGCACCCACCACAGTTTCATTTCAATCTCTCTCTCTCTCTCTCTCTCTCTCTGCTCATTCCTTAACTTTGTGTTGGTCTGAAACATTAGTTGTCAGTTATATTAAGGCGAGTGCTACCAATTCAAACGTATTTGCAATTTGCACAATTTTTTTTTTTGTGACTTTTTCTACTCCTACTTTTCTTCCTACACTTTACAAAAAAAGAGAGCAAAAAATCTTTATACAGAAAAGCAAAAGAACAAATAAACTTTAGGTAAATAGGAAGTAGAAATTTTATTATTTTTTTGCTTTCTATTGCGCTTTGTAGGCGGATTTAAATGTGTTTGTAATTAGTTTTATTTTGAACGTTGATTCCCTTACTGTCTGCTGTTTTAATCATTTCTATAGTCTTTCGAAATGTTTGCAATTGTTACTGGTATTGGTAGTAAATTTTGTTATTCTTTTGTTTTATTTTTTTTTTTATTTTATATTTTGGTCTTTTTTTATTGTTTTTTTTTTTTTTTTTTTTTGTTTCTAGTCGACCCATAAGTTACATAGAGTCTCTTCTTGTCTTTTTAAATTTTGCATACGCACTTCAGGAATCTTAAAAACGAACACAAGTATACACAAGCAATAGCAACAACAAGAGTAATGGTTTGAGAAACAGCAGTAGTAGTAGCAAGAGTAGCAGCCATTAAAATTGTCTAATTTTTGTTAAATTACAAACAATTTGCATAATTAGTATTTTGTTCAAGTGAATGTCACTAATAAAGTATTTTCGGTACTTAAAAATCTTGGCATAAAATCAACTTAAAACTCTAAAACACATACATACGTACGCAGGCTTACAAAGAGGCACGCACAGCAAAACGAAGAACGCTTAAGATATTCAAACGACAATATAAGAGCATTAAAAAGTTTAAGAGATTAGAGAAATGAAGCAAAACAAAATGACAAATATAACTGCTACCGCCAGTACACACACAATACTACCAACTGCTACCACCACCACCACCGTTGTTGGAAATTTAGAAAAAAAAAAAAAGCTCATAAAATGTACTCTATATACAAGAAGAGAGACTAACAAAAAGTCAGTTTTTCAATTCATAGCATAGTACAAGAAAAACTAAAAGTGTATTAGATCTTAAAGTATTATTAAAGAATCCAAACAATATTAAGGATATTGAAATTCGTATAATTATCTTCTTTTCAATTGACTTTATACTCAAACACGCAAACATTTGGAACGAAGTGAAGCTATCTTAATATTTCCTCTCTTAACTAATAACTTAAATACAAAACGAAAAGAAAGGTCTCCCTCTATGATATAATATTTAGTAACACATCGGTCAATAATTACCGGGATTGACAGATGGATGACACATTGATTCTAACAAAAAATTCATATCATTTTTAAAAAACCATGCCTATCAAATTCTCATCTCATTTCGTTTTTTTAAAATCATTTACGAGTTACAGTGATTTTAGTGCTTTTTAAATAGGAAAACTTACTATCCGCACTCAGTAATGACTTTAGATTTGTTCTGGCAACTTCTCTTCATCATTGAAAACATCAATTTGTCATCAATTACTTATGAAGAGAAGTTCTACCGTATCATGACTAATAAGCTCTGTAGCCTGTATACGTTCAAAACAAAAAATCTCAAAAAAATCTTGAAAATTATTCTCGATAATCCGAAAGTGAACTTACAACCGATAGGTGGCATCTTTAATATGCTCCATGGATATGATAAAAATACCTAACGGTATTGTGTTTACTCTCCTCAAGAACCGCTGAAAAAATTGCATGAATTGAAAATTGAAGTGGTGTCGTATCCACTATATTATCCTAATTTATCATTCATCGACTATTATCTGTTTATGAACCTCAAAATCAATGCCGAAATCGAAACATATTTTCAAGGTATCGACCTTGTTGTTGTATAAAAAAAAGCAACGAAAGATTAGAGAAGAATGGGATTGATTGTGTCATTCTTGAAGAGAACAAATAAAGAGAGAATAAAGAGAGAATAAAGTCAAATATGAAAAAGAAATGTTTTAAGTGTTTGTACACGGGACTTATTGACCGATGTCTATATATATATCTGACGCATTGAACATTCGAACGTAATGCTAATCAGTTCTTTAGAGAGACACTTTTTTTTTTTAAATACTTTGCAGAGGTTTCAGAGGACGTTATATACGGTTGGACCGATCAAGCTAATGCGAACAAAAATTAGAAATTGCGGTTTATTGATAACTCCTTAAACAAATTCGCAAGCTTAAGCCTAAGTATTTGAGTATCGAAAGTATAATCCATATGGAATCCTTAGAAAATCTGTGCAAAAATTTTTCAAGCCATTCGCAAACCCGATTTAAGTTCAATACCAATTAAAAACGTATGTTTATATAATATTTCGTATACAGTAAAATAAAGAAAATATTTTAAATTTATCTCTAAAAATCGCATATCTTTGACCCACTACATTGAAAGAAGCTTCGATCCGATTCTCATCTTTTCAGTTGCTACTTTAACTTGGAAAAGTGATGTTAGCAGCATAAGGGGACTACTTTATGATATAATATTCAAATAAGAGAACATTTTTGATATACTTACCAAAACCAGCTACATGCTCACATTCTAAAAGATTCCTGATTATAATATTGTAATTAAAAGAAGTTCGAACGTGTAAATGTTTTCAATGTTTGTCACATCCGCAAGACTGTAGTTACTATATCAGAGCGACGGAGAGCAAACTGATCAAATGATCTCAAATATATTCGTCAACTGTAGAAGGTGAACAAAAGTTATTGGCCACAGCATTTTGATTTTGAAATAATTGTTCATCTAATTGAACTTCACGGAAACTCTCCACTTCACCTTTAATCCAACTGCACTTACCTGTAAGTAATAATATAAAATTTGCTGTCAAGGCTTTAAGAATCAATTATTTGAGTTTTCTTATTAGAAAACAGGTTAAGTTAGCGTGACATAATAGTAGCTTTAAGGACAAGCAATGATCAAAAATGATGCATAAATTCCAAAGAAATTATTTAAACTTGAGCAAAATGTTTTAAGAGGATCTGGCAGCAAAAGTCTTTAAAGCATCTTCTCTGTTAATTGTTTCTATAATATTTCGTGTGATAAAAATTTCGTATAACCTAATGCAAATAATTTAGTTTCGTAGATTGTGTAATGCTTTCGTCTGCTAAAAGTCTGGTAAAAAGAAGACATGATAGACAGTGAACGGATAAATTTTAATCTTTGATTTTTCCTCTCTTTTGGTAAAACTTTAAAAATCAACCGAAATTGTCTAAATATATGTATATAATAGTAACATATTCATGTCATAAATGTAGATAAATAGATATACATACAGGAATACTGCACTATAGATCACTAATTTATTATTAAAACCATATGGTAAAGTTATAGATTAAAGAGGATTTGAACTTCATTTCAATGAAGTTAGATTTTTTTTTTGAAAATTTCATTTGATAGTTTTTACTTGATGAATCGAGAAATTTTTCGCTTGATTCCTTCAATTGAAATTGAGATCGAATGAAGGAAATCAAAGCAATCGCTATCAACATAAGCTCACTGTAAGAGCTGGCCTATAAGAAGCTACGCTATATGTTTTTAATTATATTCTAATGATAATCGCATGTTCGCTTAAAGTGCAGCATTAATTATCTAAATTAAATGGCTTTTCATACAAATTATTCAACGTTTGAAAGTCGTATACTGCATTGGTAGCAATTGCATGGTATTCTATAACCTACTTTAAAAAAAACTGACACAATTCCAGGATAAATTTTATTGATCTACTCTCGCTGAAGGTAACAAATCTCACTTAAATATGAATTTGTGGAAATCGAATAAGAATTGTTGTTTATCATATCAAAAAGTCCTAAACGCCTTCGCAATTTATAAAAATCATAAAAATCACACATTGAATTCCAAATTTTGATGATAAAAGGAATATAAACAGAAAACAAAAACAATAAAGTAAACAAGAAATCAAATTACAACCGGTTTTAGTCGAAACGTTTTAGATCTTCTGTAATTTCAAAAAAAAAAAAAAAAAAAATTAACAAACGAGATGATCGGATTAGTAAGAGATAAAATTGAACAATTTTATATTCGATCCTATTAATCGATCAATTACCCTAAGTCAAAGTCAAAATGTTTTCAAAGCTATTAACCCTTAGGTTAGTTAGCATTTATCTTACATTTATATTTCACTTTTTAACATAAAGATTTTGGGCTATAAATTGATGTTTGACAATTATGAAATTTTAAATGACATTTATACTCTTTCTTTATCTCCCTGACTCTCTGACTCTCTCATTCTTTGACTTTCTTACAAATCTGCGTTCTTAATTTGTAGATTTGACTTAACAAGAGTCTCTTTACTCTTCTATTTTTTTATTTCTATTTTGAAAAATTATCACTTAAATGCGACTTTGAATTACTTTTAAGGAAGAACTTAATTAATAATTTCCGAAGGAATATCGACATCATATTGGTTACATAGAGAGAGAGAGAGAGAGAGAGAGAAAGAGAAAGAGTCAGAGAAAAATAATGTTAAACTTAACATGTCTTCTAGTTATAGTTGAAAACATACACTTACTGCATACACTCTCGAAAATAACAAAAAGTGCAATAAATGTTAACGGTATTGAAAACTCAATAAACAAAACAGCACAGACACATATCTGTTTATATCATTCGCGTACACACACTCACACACACACACACACATATGCATACGTAGATGCACATACACTCACCTAGAAAGATGAAATAATCGAAAAAGTAAGGACAACTTTTACGTAGTAAAACAATTTAATTTAAAACTTTTCCGGCACACAAACAACTTTCTATAAAACAAAAAAAAAAAAGAAGAATAAAGAAAATAGAAAAAAGACCGACACATACACTTTAGCAATTGCTCATGCTTTCGTGCACTTTTTGTTATTTCCGTCTCTTTCACGTTATAGCAAAAATAACTTTTAAATAAAGTACCGGAACAGTACTTTTCATTTAAGGTTGACAAAAATTTAAGAAAGCATTCGCTCACAAAGTCTAAGAAAAGAAATCAAAATAACTAAAAAGGACTATTTGATGCGAAAATTTTTTTTTTTCTAAGTAGACCATTGCACGAATTATAGTCGATCGTTTTTTTCTTTTTTTCTTTTTTATTTTTTTTTATTTTTTATTATAATGGAAAAGTACTGTATAAATATATAAAGGTGTTCTTTCTATGGGTAAGAACTTTAGTGCACCACTACGTAGAAAATGCGTCTTGTTTTTGTATTCGAAGATATAAAAAGTTTTCGGATCACCTTAACGATAATGTAAGAACTGTTTACTTACGTACATACATACATATATAGCACGAGGGAAAAATGATTTTTTTTTTTTTTTTAATGCGGTTTACATACAAATGATATGCATTTAGATTCATTTTAATTTATCAAAACGGAAAAAAAAGAACTAAAATATATTACGGTATATATGAACAAGAGTGAGTGTGAACAACACACTGTTGCTTTGCTAAGGTGTCAATGCTCTCAGTTGCAGTTTTAACACTTTAGCAACTATGTGCTTCAACACCAAGGCCACTTACCCCAAACCTAATAATCCGTCGCTCATTGCCACTGTCTGTCTAACCACTATGGTAACGACAACAATAACAAATATGTTGTCAATGCAAAAAAACAACAACAACTATGAAAAAGCTACTAACTTTTTCTAATCAACCAAAAAAAAAAGAAAAGAAAGAAAAAATCCAACAAAGAGAGATCGGAGACATAGCTAGAGACCGAAACAATATGCTTTCTCAAGCCATATGAAAAGATGATAAAGAAAAAAAGATGCAACAGAGTAATAGCAGCAAAAGCATTCGCAGTAACATTATTCTGATATATGACAATTTATGCATAACTTTGGCGACAATTAGCTTTGTTTGCAATGTAAACAAACAAATTATCATAGTGATTAAAATAATGGATTTTGGGAATAAAGTGAGTTTGTAAACAATGTTTAATGAATTTATCGACAATGATTCCAAAACAACAAACTCACAAAAAAGAAAATGTAAATGAAAATGGAAATGGAAAAAAGAGTACGAAACAGGATTTCTTACAATGAATTCTAAAAAGTTAACCAAAAAAAACAAAAAAAAAACAAAAAAAAAAAATTAACAAATTTTTAAAATTCAATTATAAGGAAAAAATTAGATTTCTCTTAAATATAGAAATCTTTACTAAAATAGAAACGCATAGCAGCAGAGTATACCAGACATGCCCTTCGCATTCAAACCTATCACAATTAATACCCTAAATAGTAATTCATAAATTCTTGATTAGCATAGAATTCTGAGTGGAGTATACCAAACATGCCCTTCGCATTCAAACCTATCACAATTAATACCCCAAAATAGTAATTCATACATTCTTGATCAGCATAGAATTCTGAGTGGATTCAATTATGATCATTTCTCTACCTGTTGCTTTCCGATTACTATGGATTTTTCAAAAATATTTGCTCTATAGAAAACTCGTATACTGTATACATTAAATTTTTATTGTTATAATTACAATAACCAAGAAAATATGTATTAAAAATTTTTATAAACTTTTGATTAATCATCGGTATTATGGGTGAATTATTCAGCCACAAGTTCGTCTAACTGAAGCTAAAAGAGAGTTGAGTCGCTTTGATTCTGAAAATTTGCAGGGTCCACAGAAGTGATTTCATTTACATAAAAGAATATTTCCATGCAACAATATTTAGTAAAAAGTAAACACTAACTATTAGGATGGAAATTTGCTCAAAATAAAAAAAAAGTGAATCACACAAATAAATATATAAAATTTTAATTGATTAAAAGTGTAGTTTGGAGATAATTTCTATTTAAAAAATAGTCTGAAAATAAATGCGCCCTACAATTGAAACATTAACAAAACTTGATTAAACATCTCATTCAGTAATCGAAAATTGAAAAAACGTAAGCAAGAAACCGGCAAGAAAAAAATAATCAAATAACTGTAGTTTAATGCCTACAGAAGATCTCGAACAGGAGAACATAACATTTATAGCACACAAATACACAGCATAACATGTTGAAAATTGAAAGTAATTTTCTTAACTTTTCAGATTAAGAAATTTTCGTTTCGTTGTTTGACGCATATCCACTTCAAAGCCCACTTCAAAGGTTTAAATGTGATTTCCCGAAACGCGACTTTTCAAAACAGTTCCAAAAAACTATATTTTCATTCTTTTCGTAAGCATTTTCACAATATCTTTAGTGCGATGGGTAAGCGATTTTTTCATAAGTCAATTTAAACATTTTTCTTGAAGAAAAGATGACCTCCTTTTGGCCAAAAATTGTACTTTTTCATTCAAATAGTCGTTGATCGCAAAAATAATGTTTTTTTTTTTAAATCTCCCGTATGTTGTACTATATAAGCGATATCCATTAAGATCAAACATTTTTCTTTCATTCAAATTTCGCTTTGCTAATTTGTAATAGTTTTCAAATTAATTTTTTGTTCCATGTTTTTTTCCTTTATATATTCAATAACTCTTGAATATCATTCTTCCCTCACCACAAAAATGATGAAAAACACACTATTTTGAAACCTTTAAGAAAAACATTTCCACATTTATATGTACGTGGCGGCGACGCTGTTTTTTATATTTTAAACATAGTTTTCGAACTTAACTATTTTCCTTCTTTAAATGATAAATTTTTATTTTTAATAAATTATCTGTGTTAGTCAGTTAAATAGATATAGGCGCGATTCTTTAATTTTTAAATCATTTGTCATGCCACTGATGTACATTTCGAGAAGAAAAAAATTGTAGAAAACATTTACACATCTATGTAAAAACCTATAAGGAAAATAATTAGCGAAGAGGCATATACACTGTTTTTTTTTTAAATACAGTTTAACTCAATTCAAAGCCAAAACCCGATTGTATAGCATACAAAAGTTTTTCACGCATTTGTTCAACCGATGTGAAAGGCGGTAGTTTCAGTAAATTTATACAAGTACTAGCAGTAGGTAAACGGTCCATATCACCAGCATTTTGTATAAAAAACGGTGGGTCCAAATCCTGTCAAGATAAAAATTTCTGTTAAAAAGTAAAGAATTTATCGAAATAAACCGCAATGAAATGACCTTGAAACCAAGTAACGGTGGTCTTGAGCAACTAGTGACAAATTTTAGCAATTGTCGCTTTTGCAAATCATCAAAACTTTCCAAAGCAGACCAAAACGCCACAATGGAGGGGTGTTCTGGATTGTAATCACCACCATATTTACAGTTTCTTTTAAGATCGTCCAAATCGATCGGAATTTCTGCACCCGATATAAGTATCTGAAGTTCTTTATTACTGAACATATACAGCCATTCAACAGGTAAAACATTAGAAAGACCTTTTCGGAAAGCCACACAATGTCGACGAATTTGAATATTTAGTTTATAGTCGGCCATTAGTTGAATATATTCGATGCGATTTGAATTTGTCACGGGAAAGTTTTGACCTTGCGGTTTTAGCTCCAATACCTGCATTTTACCCAACGTACTGCTTGCTACCGTGAAATCTAGATTTAATTCAGCAACGTCGCCCTCATAATCTTTCAGATAGAGTAGATTTTTATACAACTCTGGATCTAAAGACGCTAACTGATGAATATCTACATCGGCGTACTTCCCAGCCAATTTGGTAAGAAAAAATTCTGCCAATGGCAGTCCAACCAAGAGGTTTTCGTATATGGCTTTACCTAGAATCCTCCCTATAAAGTAATAATGTTTTTCGAAGTCCATCAGAAAATCTCCCACGTTCGGATTAGGATATAATTTGTTATCCGTTGTGACCCTAGGATATTTAGTTCACCTTTAATTGTGTAGCTATATAAGACATTTAGAAAACTTACATAAAAAATCCCCGCTTTGGATCGAAAGCGGTCTTAATTAGTTCTAAAAGAAATTCACGAAATACCCCTCCACCATCTATGCCAGCTTCATCCAGTCCCAAGGAAGACACGAATTGAATACGAAATTTTACACGCAAATTGGGTACTGCTTGAAAACTTTACCTGTTATTGCAAATTTTTGAAACATGTTTTCAAAATTACCATTTTCGGGCCTTAATTTAACGTAAGCATCTTCATATAAATGGGTTCTTCTCACGGTCAACTTTATGGACGGACCTTGTAAAAAGCCTTGTAAATGGCCCAGGACCTTCATTTTAACTGCAGCTACAAGACCTTGTAGGATCCTAACTCGTTTACTGAATGCTACTATAAACGGTATTTCACGCAATATGGTAATAGATCTGATTTGTTTGGCAGACATGGGCAGACGGTTTTCAAAATCTTCGCGAGTAAAATCTCTTATAGGCTGGAATAGCCTTGTAGCATGAGCGCGGCTACCACGTGTCAAAGGCAAATCATTTGGCCGGTCTAATGGTAGATTTAAACGACTTATTGTCCAGTGGGACTCCGGGCAGAAGCCTAAACGCAAATCTCGCGTATGAATTTGATTCAAAACGAATACAACCAGTTTTAGTAAATTCGACCATATCAGTGTTTGCTGCTTAATTTTCTTGTCATATGACTCCGAACGACCTAGTACAAAACGATAATGCTGATTAAGAATAGATCGCGTTTCTGGGAACGCCAATTCGACTAGGCCTAATGATACTTCTTTTAAAGTTTTTGATAATTGAACAATTTCAGCTAACGAAAATGGCATTAATCGAACATGTAAAGTTGGCTGCAATGGTTTTTCGATCAGCAACTTTTCATCGCAAAACTCAACATCGTGTAAAGTAGGCAGTATATGCCCAAAGAGCATACAGAAAGTTGCTAGTAATGAAACAAATGATGAGCCATTCGATACTTTTGCTGTATCAACGAAAATCTTAATTAAAAAAAATGTAAATTCTTACAACGACAAAGAGTATGACTTACGAACAACACCTTTTGATATCAGTATCAACGGTGCGTTGAATCCCTGCTGCTGCGACTGAGCTACCAAGGTAAACCAAACAGCGCGTATGAAATTTGGCATAAACGCGAGGCTATATAAGAGCCTGAAAAGATTTTCAGTATATTGGCGTTATAATAAATCAAATTTGCCTCGCCTACTTGTAATCGAATATCGCAGCTTTATTATATATCATCAGGTTGTGGCAAATTTCACACAGCCCTTGGAGGACATTGGCATCCTTGAGATAGTTTTCAATATTGTCGACAATTATCTGAACACGCTGATTGTCATTAAGCATTTCGACACAATCGAACAAATTTCGCTTTTCACTCTCCGTAATTGGTACAGAAGTTATGTTGGAAGTATCCATTATATCCATTGTTTGCAAGGTGATTTCATTTGTATAAATATTTTCTTCATCGTCAGACTCTTCTGTTGATGAATCTTCGATATCATTAGCGTGATGACTTACATGTTTAAGCGAACATTTCGGAAGCTGAAGAATCATTCGAGAAATGTGACCAATAATTTTGATGTAGTCACCAAGTGAAGAGTTAGCGTGTAGGGATTCTAAAGCGGTATTCACGGCAAATAAGAAAAAACAGAGTGAAAATTTTCCATACAACTTACTTAAATGTTTGCGATCCAGAATAAGAAGTGATCGTAACAGGGAGCAGGTGAATATTTCGGCGAAGTCTTTTGTCTTAGTCTGATCAACTGAGGTTTGACGGTTGCCAGATATTGTGGCGGGAAAAGGACCGACAAATATGGACGTGGGATCACCGTCTTTATTTCCATCTTCGGCCTGCTCTGCCGGAATCCACTGTTTTAGCGTTTTTATAAGGTATTCAAAAGGAAAATTGGGACATTCAGCCAAACATGGAATGATGAAGTATCTAATAGGTCCACTGTATGCTGAAGAAAGCACATGTTTCGAAAACGATCGACATACGGTCTCCCCAAAGGAAAAAAAAGACGAACGGTTGGCTAAGAGCAGCGGTCTCAGCATAAGTTGAAAAACCGCTTCCGAAAAATGATTAGGTGGATGTAAGGTTTCTCCCTTTAAAGGGGGGCATCTTTGTTCCAGCAGTTGTCGTAAACGGGAATAATAATCATGTTCTACTAAAAAACTGAATATGCGATCTAAATAAGTCAGCAATAATTTCTCGTTTTCGACGTAGCGTTCAACGAAAGTCTCTGCGGTAAAAGTTTCCAGCATTCGCAATGGTATAGCCTGAGGTACATGAGCTGTTGCAAGTTGTGTTATGCAGATATCCAGAAGTTTTTTAATACGATAAAGCCAGACGTATTCATTAACGCAGTTTTGCAGCAGGCGGGCAGGACTGCGTACAATATGTTGACAGATTTCAATCTGAAAACAAAAACTTTAAAGAGCAATGGTTTAAAAATAAAGGTGTAAATGTCTACCAAACGCTCTTCATCACGCGACTCCCGCGCATTGTAGAAAAAAAGTATCCTCCTAAGCAAGAAGGCCAAATTTTCTTCCTCGATTAATTTATCGCGATGCGAACGTAGGAATTCATCAAAAATTTCGCGCTCTAAGCATTTACGCCTATTTCGATGTATAAATGAACGAGTATAAGATTGCAATACAATGGCTTCATTGGTTTCTCTACGCATTTGATTCCGCTTTAGACGCTCCTCGGCAGCTTTGCGTATTATGGTTTCCCTGTCGCTAGTCTGGGAAATGCCACTTAAATTCTGAATAGGCCGCCGACGATATTCTCCATCAAATCCAAACATCACGTCCTTTTTTTCTAATAAAAATAAAACTTAAAAAAGCGACTTTTCTGATTTTCACCAAATTAATTCAAAGTTGTCAAAAACAAGAAAGTAGCTCGAGGAATTTTCTATGATTGCTGCTTTTCTTTAATCGCTTTATATTCAACAAATTTTCATGACTTTCTTTTTTTCTCGTCTTTTTTATATAATTTTATCAGTCATTCGAAATTTTCGTATATTTTTTTTTGTTGAGTTTACAATATGACTATCCACAATTTTGGATTTAGCAATTTTACGACTTTGTGCTTATTTTCGCTCGTTTTAGTTCGAAGTCGGTACTGCGATACTTTTTCTTGAGAAACAAATTTGTCAGGGAGCATTTAAATTAATTTAACTTTGGTTTGTTTTTTTACTTTTTTTATTTTTTTATTTTTTTTATTTTTTTTTTTTTTGCTTTATATGATATCGTAGTCTCTTCTTCTTTAACTCTCATACGCCTACTATGTGCATCGAGACAAGTGTACGTATATACATGATGTTTCGAATATACCACATTCAGTTTGATTTAAGCTTCAGAAATTTTTAAATGCGTTTTAATAAAAACTGACTGACCATAAGGCTTTTGCTGTTGCTTTTAGTATCATATGATTTTTCCATTACATTGTTCGCGCTGTGTGTACACATCTGCAGTACTATACCTTTTGCGATCATCACGAATAGTATAGTGGTGTGTGGCAATAAGGATTTCAGAGTGAGACTTTTAAATGCATTGCACTGGACTAATTCAATTTGCTTAAAAGCCATTTAAAGTGTAACATTTTGCATTTAACTGCTGCTGAACATTTAACCAATCAAGCGAAAATGTACGAAATTAATACTGTAATCAAATTAAGCGTTTTCGTTTCAACTCTACTTCTATCTCTTTCATTTTCTCTGTATATTCTCAGCCACAACCAGTCAATAATTATTATAAAATTGCAACCAACGCGTTGTTTCACCTACGCTGGATATATGTTATATATATGATGAGAGATGAGAGAGACCTTTTTTTCTACATTATTAAGGAAAGTTTTGTAAAAATTAAAGAAATTTTTCTTTCTAGATGCGGGAATACTTTGTATCTTCTCGTAATTATTAAAGGAAACTGTACTGAATCATTTTGAATAACCAGTCGGGTACACAAAAATCCCCTTAAAAACTGGTCATGATCATTGAATTATTAAACCATTTAATAAATTATCTATTGGACACGTGTTGTTGACAATTTTACGATAAATTAATAATAAAAAAAAGAAACAATTCGGGAGAACTATTACATTCAAAATAATATATAAAAATTACGAGATTTATTTTTTTTTTAATTTGTGCTAAAAAAACAACTGCTAAAAATTATCGGCTAATGGTTTTTGCTTATTGTTGGAGTGTTTGTAAGCACATTATCTTCTTCTTCAAAGTTTCATCTATAGCTTTTAATATCCAAATGTTGTCAATTTTTGCGGAGCATAAACGTTCCAACAATGAACAAACGAATAGCGACACGGACGGAAAGGTATCTAAACATGGATCTAGGGAAATATTTATACACTTTACAAAGTATTTCTTAGGTGTTGTTCGAATGTGTTCAAGTGTTACAAGCAGAGACAGAAAACTAATATATCTACATTCTTCTAAAGGGAGAGGAGGATAATAATATAAATGAGCCGAATTTCGAACTTATCTAGTAACTATATATATGAGGTTTATCGTAAAGGATGAGCGGTTTTGTAACTTTACCGTTCAGTGATTGTGAACTAAATATTTCAATTTGAACACGATATTAGCAAAGGTTAAAAAATATGAAATTTTGAATATAAAAAAGTATATCAAAGTTATATATAATTTTTTAGATTATAAAGCTGAGATTGTTGAATCTAAGACCGTTAGACGTGAATAAATACAAGCGTGTGTTTAAGTTATATATACTTGTAATTTTCAATTGATTCGAATGATTCGTTCATCCTTTTCAAAGGATCAAGTTTTCAACCAACTAATTAATTAATTTTTATTATTTCACAGTTGACTATATTCCATTTTAGTTTTTTTTTTTTCATACGTATAATAAAATATTTAGTTTTTTTTATTTGCATTTGAACGAAACAAAATATATGTTAAGAGTTTTGTTTTTAAAGTTTCCTTTTTTTTTTCTGACAATTCTCCTTACAGATGAAGAAAAACTTATAATCGTTCTTTTTTTTTTTCTTTTTGTCAAATCAAAATTGTTTTTACTTTTTATATTTTCAATATTTTTTTTGAAATAAATTTTTATCGTTTACAAAACGATGAATATATTAACTTTCGTATTCAGTTATTCAGTGATACAATTTTTTACGCCAACAATTGTAAATTGCAACAACCTCTTACAGAGTAGAACATTTGCTGAGTCCAATAAAGCAAATCTCATTATAACAAAATATATCGTATCCTTGCAAATAACTCGTATTGAAAAACTCGACGAAACCTTTGGTCTTTATCACATCTGCGCGGGTTCGATAGTTACTCCAAAAATTATAGTAACTGCGGCTACTTGTACGGGTATGGTACGATACGATATTATTAACGACCGAAGCTAATATTATTCTTAGTTTCGACAAATGTATTTTACAGCAAAATTCGTAATCGAAAAAAGAAATCTGGAGGAATTTCTTGTAGTTATTGGTACGCCGATACGTTTGATACGAAATGACGAGACGCAAATTAGGAAAATAAAAGAAATTAAATCTAAACCGCACTTCGGATATACATACTTTCAAGAAATTACTGATTATGATATCGCTTTGCTAATTTTGTTTAGGTCCATAACAATTGATAGATATTTTACCGATATAATTCCTGTAACTAACCGACCGCCGAAAAAAAATATGACCTGCATACTCACCGGTTGGGGAAGATTATATGCCGTATGTATTGTATATATTATATGTATTATTACTATCAGATCACAGACGGATTGAACACATGCACAGAAAGTATTGCTAGTAATAGTACTCTCGACAGTAATACTAATATATTTTCCCATACTCTTCTGTTGATAGCTTCGAATATAACAAAAAAAAAAAGGTTACTCACTATAGCCTCACTCTATATATAGTCATTAGGACGTAAAGCAGTAACTTAAGATATAGTTTATATTTAAAGCTTGCAAACATTGATTATTTTTTATTAAGCGCCGTTCAAGAGGATTTGCTCACACAAAACAAACTATTCTTTCGCGGCATGTGTATCTTTTTGTACCATCTTACAGAAATCGATCATAGTTATCCAAATTGTTAACATAAAAAAAAAACAACTAAGGTTCAGTTAACATATTTAAGATTTAAGCTTGTCTGGTCCTGTGTGAGTTCAGATGTGGCCATCTTTTCCATCTAGAGGTGACAAATGTTTGAGATATTTGGCATAGGTTCGCCTCAAAAACGTATGCTATTCAAAATTTGATTCCATTAGATTAGTTTTGAGAAACTTAGTCATATAGCGCGTTTATATGAAAAAGAATTGATATTTTTTGAATTTCTCGAGTATAAATACTTCGGCATACTTAACTGATATAGAAAATTTCGATCATATGACCACCAACCAATTTAAATGAATTCCCTTCTATTTATCTATCCTTACGAAAGGCAAACTTTTATATGGCAAAAAGGTATAATTTTTAATATTTCATAGCGAAAGTTGGTCTAAAACAGTAACGTCTCTTACGAGACTTGGTTATATCAAATTTGGACTATTTAAGTCAATATTTTCGACTCCATCTCATACAGAGTTTTTCATGGCAAGTAATTGTTGATGTAAGAAAAGGATTAATTTTTTTTGATGTTTAATGGGGTTTAGAGGTAAAAAAAAATGATCTGTAATAGTAATTTGACATAAAAGTTAAGTGATCATCTGACTGAGTAACAAAAAAATACACACATATTTCCCTGTGAATAAGATTATTGTATGCGAGTGTATGAATGTGTGTGATTATAGTAATAAGATAATTAAATATCATAAGATGTTTTCTCGTAACAATATGTTGTTGTTGTTGTTTTTACTTACTAAAAAGATAAAATATTTTTAACTTACATAGAAAGAAAAAAAAAACAAAAGAAATTTTCTCACAGACAGCCGGATAAGCATAGATTTTCATAAGGAAACATTTGTTATAAAAGGCAAAATGCTAAAAATTATAACAGTACCTTCAAGATGTAATAGGCCTTCTTGCATAAGTCTTTCTAATTTTATTATATTTAATTTCAAGCACGGTCCACAGCATGATGAAGTTATAAGCGTCACCATTTATATTAGCAGCATAAAAGATTGCAATAGTTTATATGGCCTTACATTGAAAAAATCAATCTGTGTTACCGCCGAAACGCTTCATGGATTTGGAACTTGCATAGGAGACTCCGGCGCACCATTAATTTGCGAAGGTATTTCAATATGTAAATCTTTTCGCATGTCGTAATAGAATATCTGTATCTCCTTCAACAAGGCAAACTTTATGGAATTGTGTCAATGCGACGTAGCCCATGCTACGGTTTTTCAACATACACAAGCGTTTATCATCATTTAAAATGGATGAATTTAACTGATTCGGAATTCTTAAATAATGCACACAAACTTATAATAGTTTTATACTTTTATATTTTCTATTATATTATAATATTATTAATTTAATATACTAAACAGTTTTATAAAGTTTTAATAAAGACAGACAGACATCTTTAAATAATTAAAATTTTAGGCTTCAAAATAAAATGAATATTTGTGGTAATAATATTTAATAAGATTTAATAAGATTTTAGAAATGACTACAAGACGGTTTGAGAAAATCTCTTTATTTTCATTTTATTTTTCCTTAAATTCTAAAAAAAATATCTTCCAACTAAAACGATTACATTATATGAAATAGAATTCTAGCGCTTGAGTTTTTGATTTTAATTTGCATATAAGATTTAAGTTATTATTTTTAAATATTTATGAATAATTCGTAATTTTATACCAATACTTCGATCCTTAACAGATAGTCATTCCAAAGCATATGTGCATTCGTCGTCTTATCGTCCGACTTATTACTCAGAAATATGCATCAGTTTCCATAAGTTATATAAATAATTCTCAGCTATGTCCGTCCAACATGCGTGACACTGTTGAATTTCTTAACTTGCTAGGGACAGATGATATCTAGGACAAGATGAAATAGGCTAAGGAAAGAGTTCGGGACGTTTTTCATTCTTTGACCATTTTTCTAATAAAACCATTGACTTATACTCACTCACATCATACAGTCGATGTATCCAAATTTCCCAACCAAGCTCTATCAATTTTCATTGTATCATTAAAAATGTTTGCCAGATTATCGTGCTCGAATAAACAGAAAAGTGTGTGCACTTGTCCAAATGGTTAAACAATTCGGAACACAGCATGAAATATTGTATAAATAATAAAGAAAAAGGGGTAAAATTTATAACTATTCTAATAGTTCATCTAAATCCTTTTTCAAGCGATGCCTCTTATGCTATTTCTATGTCCAAAGAAAGATATGAAATCTCTGAGATTACTTTTCCCGTATAATTTTTTTCTTTCTTAATTAAAATAAAAGAAATTTTGCTTTTTTTTTTTTCTTATTTTTTAATTAAATGTTCGAAGCTATGTACCTTAATTCGTTGAGAATATTAGAGACGCTCTCGTCACTCATGACCATCCGAGTGCTTTGCTATACGCACAATCGAGTGTCTCCGGAGAATAATCTAGAAATTTCCGTCCATAGATGCGAATTGTCTTAGAAGCTTAGCCGAGGTGATATGTCATGGAAATGGTTCGCTCGTCAGCTGCTGTGAAGCGACTCTTGTACCCCTTTAAAGGAACTAAAACTTCAAATGGCGTGCAGGCAACATTTTATATGTTTATGCCCGGAGTTTCAATCACTGCCGGAGTTTTCTTCTTCTTGACTTATGAACTCGTGCACCTTCAACGTGTTCAGTGTAAAAGGGATGAGTAAATTTGACGACGTACGTTGGCATAGCTAAACGTTTTCCTAACTCTCTATACAATTCGTAGGCATCATCTTTTCAGACTGCGCATTTGAGTGGCAGTCCACCTATAAATCTCTTTGTTTGCTTATTTGTACGTTTTTTTTTTGTCTGTTAATTTACTAGGCTACCTGTCCCCTATGCATCTGCTGCCGTATCGGCCTACCAACTTCAATTTTTGGATTATGTCCCTTCCTTTATTTATCCACCATTTCATATCCTGATTTCATAGCTTGATTTTAACAAGCAGATAGAAATGACAGATGGGCTAGAAGGTTTTCACTAAGAATATTCAGATTAAGATTAAGATCAGATGATCTTTACCTATGTTTTCATATTTTTTAAAAAACATTTCACAAACTTAATATAGATTGTTTGTGTATAGATATAAAATTTTTATTTTTTTCTATTCCTTTATAAGAAACGATAAGAAAGCCTGACTGTTTGGTTAACTTGAAATGAAACATGAATAGAGAGTTTACTTAACAAATTATAAAATTCGGAGAGGAACCTATGTGTGATTGAAGACGAGATAACTGTTTATTTAACTCTATACATTTTTATTTTTGACTTCTATTCTAAAAGAGAAAATATGATTTATTTTTGAAATTGTGAATTCAAACAAAACCTTCGATATTATAATTATTTATTATAAACATAGAAAGACAAAAATGCATTCGAAAAGGTCCAGTAACTTAAATCCGATATCTCTTTGTATATTTTTTAAAAATTTATTATTGTTACAAAATAAAATAAGTAGAGAGAAGAGTTATTTAAACAAAAAAAAAAAAAAAAAAAAAAAAAAACGAAAACTATTTAATTGAATTTCAATATTCAATAACAATTCATTAGAACGCCATGACCATCATCAGAGTATTTGTGTTTGGATGTTGCTTGTACGGCCAACACACGAATATATCTCTAAGCAAATAGTCAAAAGGGAAGTGTTTGCCTTTCCTCTGATCATGACAACGAACTTAATCAACCAACTGAGCATTTATAACACAAATGAAATAAATTGAATACATCCTGGAAGGGAATGACGGAAAACAATTTGTTATTTTTGGTTTTGTTTAGAATGAAAATTTTTGAAAACAAAAATTTCATTGACAGGTGAACTCGAACATTTGAATAATCGAGCGATTACAAATTATAATCAATTTAACATATCATACGTATATAAACGAAATCACTTCAATTCTCTCATAAATTAAGAATAATGTGTTTTTTAAGGGCAAGAACACGTATATACATATATATGTATATATATGCCCGGATTTTGATTGGGATTCAAATATTTATTATATTCCTATTATTTAATGATGATTCGTGTTCCTATGTTACGTACAACCCGACAAAATTATTAACTTACGGCAACCAGGTACTGGGTAACGCGGTGCTTGTATATAATTGTTTTTTTTTTTTTTTGTTTTTTGGAAAAATTGATATCGTTTACGTAACAAAACTAATGAAAATACATTAAATTAGAAACGAAAAACCGCAAAACAAAAATAATTATCTGTAAATTACAAACACAACTGAAGTTGTCACAGAATTTACCTTTTTTTTTTTTTTTGTATATATTGCTGCTGCTGTTGCTGGTGCTGATGCTGCTGCTGCTTTGGTTGGCAATAAATGTTGAATAAAGCAAAAAGGTATGTATGTATGTTGCTTTTTTCTTTGATTTGTCGTAAAACTAATTAAATAAACCTGATAACTAGACGTGACAGACATATTGAATATCCTTTGCAATTAAAACGATATATATCGCTATAGCGAAATTTTATGATTAGAATTTTTTTTATGACGAAATTTTAAAACGAATTCTTTACATATATCACTTAATATCGTATGTATCGTTGGTAATGCAGATGCAATTTTTTTTTTATTTTTTAAGTTTGAGAAATGATAGTTTTTTTTAACAGTTCTACTTACCAGAATTAATATTTATTTATTTTTTTTTTTTATTATCAAATTCTTCGTTCTTTTCTACGCACACAAGATCGTATTTTTTTATTCTAATGACCGTGATAATCAACGCAATTAACAAGTCATGGACTTTCGAACTCAAAAGTGAGAATTTTCCGTAAAACACTACCGACCGTTAGTTTACGAATTGAAATCAGGATATTAACGTCCGTGACTTAAATTTTGCATGCGTCGTAGATCGATTACGATTTTTTATATAGTAAAATCATTATCACGAATTAGAACTCTGTTTGATCTAATATCCTATTTTTAAGCATATTCGCCGAACACCTCTATATTTATAAAAATTGAACGATTTTTATACGAACACCATAAGGCCGCAGCAAATCGTATTGGAAACCAAGTTCGCCGAAGAACAACTTTTTATTAAAGTTTTCTTTTTAGACGTAGAAAACGAAATATTATGGAATTTTATATGTAGAATCTTAATTTAGGTGTACACCAGATTTTTAAAAATGAACTGATCTTCTTATTAGAACATTAGAGAAAATTTTTGGTTTCTATATCCAAAACTTCTAAACAGACGAAATAAAATAAATATTGGAATATTAATCGTTAATAATTGTAATTATTCGCTTGTAGGTATAATAAAAAGTAACGAAAGTCAACGTGATAAGTTAAAATCCTCCAATACTGTGACAATATCAGGGTGTTTTTAAGCTTTCAATAAATCTAGAATTCAGCATAAAACACTGTATAGTAATTTAATATACCTCCTACTTTTGATTTACTCACGAACATCTCTAGTTGGTTTTGCTCGGGGGGAATCCCTGAAATTACGGTTATTTCAAAAACCACCAAAAACATTAATTATTTTTACCAAGTACTATGAAAAGAAATGAAAAATTAATGAAAGTTCTAATTATAGTCATAGTTGGTATTAGTGAAATAAAGTGTGACCGTTGACTTTAAAAAAAAATTAGTCAAGAGTTAAAAAACTGGAAAACAGTACATCGGTTATAAGATAAAATAGAAAACATGAAACGCGTTTACTTTCTCGAGGAAAATATCTGGATTAATACACCGAGATAATAGATCGCTTTAAAATGCCTTATAAATCTATCAGGGGGTACAGGAAGGGTAAAGGCAAGAATAAAGACTATTCCCATCATCTCAAGTATTTTGTTTGTGTCTGCAAATGAATAAAAGTATTAACTCCAAACGAGAACTTCACTCGAAATCTCGTAGAGTGAAAAGTAAAAAAGTTACATTGTATCCAGTTCTATTAGGTCGTATGTACCTCGTTGTGTACACTACAGATGAATATATCAAAATCGATCGAACTAGAGCAGTACATAGACGTTAAGTAATTTATTCGATCACTTCAATTTACAGGGCCAAAAAGCAATTTGACTGCATTGACGAATGATTTCGGATGATATGCAAATTGAATTTCAATTTTCGATACAGGATAAACCCCAAGAACTTCAATCTGTTGACGTTTTCGTGCTTGTAATTATTAATAAAGTGGTAGGAGGCGGAATTATTGTTTTGATCTCTTGTTAGGAAAATCAATCAACGGGAAGAAGTTTTTTTTTAATCTTCTTTAAGAAAAGTAAGAAAAGTAATAAAAGACAACAAAGAATAAAAGAAAATCCTCTACAATATTATTATTTACTTTTTAAGGCACATTTAAAAAATACTATAAAGTACTTTTTGAGATCTTTCCTGCATCCATTGTTTGGTAAAAAGAAACAGTTTTTAGACGGCTAAGCGGTTGCATGGCCTTAGTAAACTAAATTGTATTTTGTTTCTGTAATGATTTGAAAGTAGCAGCGATATTTTGGAAATTAAATTAAAATTAAATTAATATTTCTTTTTTCAAATTTTTTTTTTTTTGAAAAAGAAGAACTTTGCTTGCATAGGTTCATCCCGTAAGCCAATCTGAACATTGGAGACGAAGATGGCTTCCAAATATGCAGTATTCGTTGTTGTCAAATCCAATTCAAGTCAAGTATATTGTGAGGTTATTTGATGTGCTTTCTTGTATAAATCTATGCCTTTAAGAGATTACAGTTGTAAAAGAAAAAAAAAACATGATAACTTAGTATCGCTATATGTATTTATATTTCATGTCAATTTTGATTGTTCCACGTGATGATGTGAAGTGCACTACTAAGTGCTGCTGTATATGCTGCCAGGCCCATTAAAAATTTAATTAAATTCTAATATATGTTAAAGTTACTTAAATGTAACGTTTGAAATACTGAAATAAATTTACAACGCATATGGAAATGTATGATAATGAATGTGTGTGTGTATGCGTAGAGATAATAATAAAATTCACTTTTACTAATATTTATATTTAAGTTTCAAAGATACTTTTAACTGCTTGTTTTTTTGTTAAATTTTTTTTTATTTTATATTTTTTTTTTATTTATTTACTTATTTGTTTATATTTTATTATTTATTATGATTATTTTAATTTTTTTTTGTTTCACTCATTCATTCAATTTTATAAAGTGTATCATTTTACCGCAAAATACATTGGAAATTAATTGTTTTGCTAATGCTAACATTGTTTGCATATGCCAATCATACTTAACACTTGATATATATATATATATACGTATACTTTTGCATATATATATATATATATATATATATACGTGCATATTTATTATGAAAATTTTATGTGTTTATTAAAATTCAAATTTAATCACAAATATAGCTGAAAAAAAAATAAAGATAGAATGAGAATTAAGTTATATACGACTATTCCAGAACACTTGATATAATATCTAAGCAAGAATTTTATCCGTTAGAAAAGTTTAAAAATCCTACAATATCAATGTTAAGTTAATAAAAGAAATGAACTCATATTGTTATGTTCACATCGTTGCATTCTTGCATAAGTTCCATTCCATTCATTAGCCTCTTCTGTTGTACGTTAGAGACAAGAAAATATTTCATTTTCCATAATAATAATGAGTTGATCGGGTTGGATATCTTATTCCATGCTTGGTCCCTTAAAATCATCTTTTCTTCTTTTTCTGCAAGTAATTTATGCAGTCATAAAGTCAATCAGTTTTGCTTGTTGTTTTTTTCATTGAGCATGAATCGCTTCCAAGATGAAGGCCTTCAATGAGTCTCTTCAATTGATGGTGACAAGAGATTTTCGATCCTATTACTAGAGAAGCCATTTTGAAGCCATTTTCTACATTTAATTGTCGTCTCCTCCAAAATTCTTTTAAGCCGAAGTTCATTAAAGGGGAGGCATGCTGTGCTTGAGTTTGATTTTTTTTTTTTAGAGTTTAATTAAAGATTTCGGTCAAATTCTAATAACTGAAGATAACGAAACATTGCCTTGGGGGGTCTTGACTACGTAACAGTTGTCTCTACCACAAGAAAGGAGTAGTGTTTTCTCGCCAGAAATCCTTTTCAAGTCGTAGATTTGTTTACCATATCATCCTCGTACATAGGATAGATGTATGCAGCTGCTTCAGTTGCCTTATGGCTTCAGTAACAAGACACGAATAGTACTCGTTTAAAATGTTAATTTATATTCGTTGCAAAGATAATTTTACTTGTCAAATATTTGTGTAAATTTATTAAGGAAAATGAATGATGAAAATGAATACAGTGAAAATGAAAATGAAAATTAAAAGTACTACCAACGTAACCGATATTTCTTAATGTTGGAAATTCTTTTCTAAATTGTACTTTGATGTATTTTAATACAAAGAAATCAAATGTATCTAATGTATCTGATATGAATGTAGAGAATTAAACTCAAATGTATAAAATAAAATAATTAAACTGAATAAACAAATCATAAATTTTAAGTTTAAAACTCCTGTTTGTTTATATATGTACTTAGTGTAGTAAAAAAAAAAAAGAAAAAAAAATAAACAAAAAAATATATATATAAAAATTTAACAAATGATTTGATATCATCCTATTCACCATTTATGGATTGTAATTGAGACTACAGCCAGTGGGAAATTTTGGTTCTTTAATTATTTCATGTCTTTGTCCAGGCGGTTGTATACGAATCTTACTAACTTTCAATATGTGCTTTTCTTAACTGTAAATAAAAAGTGATTGTAAGGTCATCTCCAATTGCTTGATTATGAGAGAAGATTATCTCATATTATTTGGTATTTTGAATAGATTAAAATATAAGAAGAGGAACTGTAGTCACATTTGGTAGAGTACATGAATGAAATTAATTTTTTTTTTTTTTTTTTGTTTTTAAGCTCATCACCGAGGGATGGGGTTATACTCGTTTTGCCATAATATTTTCTACATCCACAAGGAAGCTTAAAAGATCGTATAAAGTGTATATATTCTTGTCTATCCGTCACTTTGTTTGTGTGTCCGCGTGGATATTGATTGTTGATACTTTCCTAGTCGCAAAAATTAATATATTTGACTTCAAGTCCTTGCAAGTTTTTACATACAAATAGGTCTTGAAAATGGGAAAAATCAGTTGAAGGACACAGGCACAGTCAGTAAAGGGTAGACTGAAAACAACTGTGTTGGTGAGTTGGTGAGTTTGCGCTGAAATTTTCTGAATATATTTTATAGAGCATCCTACCATTCATTCTTTAAAAGTAGGAAAAAGCCTGCTGCGTACACAGAAGGTTATAAGTAATCAAATTTTCATTTCTTTTTACTTTTTTTGGCGGTAGAGTAAAATTGAAATTAATATAATAAAGTGATTCGAGCTCAGCCAAATATGTTTCTAATTTCTCTTGCAGGGAGATCGTGACATACTAATTTAGTTATACTCTATTACATTAACTCAGAACCATACATCGAAAGTAGTTTACATGACTACGAACTTCTTTGATACGGTTTTCTATCTAGATTAGTTTCGTCATATTGATCGGCCTTTCCGCGTGTTTAAATTGTTAAAGTCGTGTATTCGAGATAGAGATGTCGATTTCATTATGATTAGGAACAAAACTACATAACGATGGAATGAGAGACATGATTAAATTCTATCAAAATTTTATATTGATTAAAAATATTTACATTTTTCAATCTATTAGGTGCTTGCAAAAGTTTTTATTAGTAACTTCTACACGTAAACGTGTTAAAGTAATGGGAAATACCGGTGTAATTAGGGATTGAATTCGATAATTTTGACCTTCCTCTACATAAAACAAGCATTTTCCATTTAATTTTGTTGAATTATTCTGTGTATACAAACGGTAATCATGGAAAGCCTAAAATAGCATTTTCTACATTCATTGTCGACATTCATTTTCAATATTCATTATTTGAAGAAATCTGCTGTTGAAGCCCATAAAAAACTTTTAGAAGTTTATAGTGATGCTGCTGTATCATATCTCAATTGACGTTTTCGATTTCGATGGTTTAAAAGTGGTGATTGCGGTGTCAAGAACAAAGAACTGCCTGGAGGACCAAAAATTTCGAAAACAACAGAAACTCCGCACAAACTCTCAGAGAGCATCCATCCGAACAGCTTAGCAGTTGATAAATTAAATATTTCTAGACGTTTATGTGCAATTAGAAAGGCCCAAAAGGATGGAAAATGGTTTTCATACGAATTCAATGCAGATGTCATTTTGGCGACCTTTTGTTAAAGTGGTCAAGGATATATGGCTGCAATTCGAATGGGAATTTCCCAACTTACAGACATACTGTTTTCTGGTTACCACTTGCTTAGATCGCCTAAGCATGCAAGCCATGCTGGCACGCGGTTGCAATAAGTTAAAGAACTGCGAAAAAAGGTCGATTCATGAATAGCCGCAGAACATTATGAGTTCTTCCGACACGGAGTTCACACGTTGCGAGCAAGATTGGGAAAATATGAAGAAAATAATCGAAAATATTTAGATTAATATATATTTTACGAATTTTTCTCAATAAATCACTTTTTCAAGGGAAAAAATGATAAAAACCTTTGCAAGCACCTATTATAATCGTACCCGTAGGCACATTAGAATGACTTTTTAATCCATGATAATGGGTGTCAATGGAAACGGAAAATTTACATAACAGTTAATAACTCTTATGGTAAAGTTTAGATTACATAAATTTGGTACGAAATTTTTGAAAATTATCTACAAAAATTCTACGATGAAATGATTTTGAATGAAAAGCTATCGCGTATCCTAAAATTAGCAAAAAAAAAAAAAATTTCTATAGTTGCTTAACCTCCATGATTAAAGTAGATTTTTTTTTCTTAATTTGAGTGAAAAATATTATATATGTATTTTGTATCGCACATATACCGCAAAGTTTACAAAAAAAAAAATATTCAAATTAACAAAGAAAACTACGTACGTACTACACATATTTGTTTAATAGCATATGTGATTTTCTTAATTCATTTTCCTAAGTAATATGCATAGAAAGATAGATAATCACTTACAGTACATAGTAATTTTATGAAATTTTTGCTAAATATGCATAAATATACATAAACTAATAACGACTAGTTGTTGATTTTAATTTTTTTTTTTTTTTTTTTTTTTTCACAACAGTCTTTATTTCATATCTAGTCTACTATATAAGCAGACATATAAATGTGCAGCATGCATACCTATATGAACATGCCTGCATACTTATGTTAAAATATATGTGCATATGTATTGTGCTTCTTGTTGTATGCATAGGCATTTACACGGAGGTACAAGCAAAATATGCCTGTTGAGCATCTACATAGGTTAGCATATGCACGTTTAAAATGTATCTACATACATATACACACATATATGTATATATATATATATATATATATATATATAGATACGTATAGATACAAGCAACTGTTTACATACATACATACATACACATATATAGATATGTATATATTTATATATATTTATGTATATATGTACATAAGTGTAATATATTTAGATATACGTCGTAACGTTGAGCAAAAAAATAGCAGAACCTTTAAATAAAAAATATTTGGAAAACTTTTTCTACCATATAGTGGGAATAAACTTTCATTGCAATTTTTGCAAACTGTTCGAGAAGTTCGATCCTTGCTTGTTAGACTCTAGTAAAATTTTATCCCAAAAATATGTAAAATCTCTTTATTAACTGCTGTTATAACCTGCACCACTTGCTTTTCCAAGTCGACCAATACCAATAAGGTAACAAGCTTTTCTTCCTTTATTGGGTACAGATTTAGCGTAAGATCGAAAGTATCCCCACTAAGAGCAGTATTCAGAAAGCTTTTACTTTCCCCTCTGTTCCTCATCCGTTATAAAAATTTTACTCCAAGACTGGTTAAGTACAAATTGCTTTAATGTGCAACTTTCTCTTCCTCCACAAATCAATACAAAATTAATCGTTAATAATTTGAAATTTTATGTTAACAGCAAATAAAGTTTTCAATTGCCTATAGTAAGTTATTTCATTTTCAATCAATAACTCTTCGGATATGTGAAACTATGTGATAAATTGCAATATGCTTGGAAACTATTACTTAGTTATAGAGGAAAATTCAAATTTCTAAAGATACCAGTAATTTTTACGAAACGTAAATCATATTTTCGGACAGAGGTCAAATTTCGGGAAATCGCTAAATATTGTACTTTAAAGAGTTTTTGAATCTCTTCCAATTGTTTGCTAAGCATCAAGTCTTTGGCGAGAGCACTGAATGGAATGCAATAGAAATCTTTTAATTTTCTTTAAGAAATGTAAGTCACATTTTCGGACAGAGATCAAATTTCGGGAAATCGTTAAATATTGTACTTTAAAGAGTTTTTGAATCTCTCCTGACTGTTTGATTGGCATCAAGTATTTGGCGAGAGTACTGAATGGAATACAATAGAAAACTTTTAATTTTTTTTCTTTCTATTCCTTTGCTAATATAAATACTAAGCAGTAGACCAGTGTGTATTCTTTAGAATTTTTTTATATAAAATATACTCAAGTTAATTAGAATTTTGCTAAATCCGGACTTTTCGAAATATATTTATATATATATATATATATATATAATTCCATCAGAGAAAGTAGTAAATGAATTCATTTGGTATTGTAAGGCTCATCACACACATTAGGAACGGTTTCGTAATTTAGATTATCGCTGAACGCTTATCTAACGCTATTGTTCTCTTAAGTAACTCTCCACAGCACTACACTAATGGTTGCTTCTTATTATTATTTGTGTTTATCTAGTTGTAAATGTAAGGTTTAGAAGGCTTTATATCTTATGCTATTGTTTTGCTCGGCATTATACTTTCGCATATATATGCTTATGCATGTGTATTTTATTCATGTTGTTTAAAACATGTAAATATCCGACTCAGCATAATTTGTGATTACAACATTTTGTGTGGATTTATGTGGTTTTGGTTTACGTGGTTTTAATTTAATTAATATTTTTTTTTTTTTTTCTATTATTGTTATTGGTGTTCTGCTACTCTGCCTTCTCTCATCTACCGGCTCGTGAAAAAAGAATCACGAGCGTAAGTATCTTTAAAAACGTTTTTTTTTTTTTGTTTTTTTCATCTTTTTTTATTGTAATCTTATCGCTGTTGTTGCCGTTGCAGTTATCATCATAATGAGATTACATATCAACATACAGAAGCATCTGTAGGCGCGCAACCCTTCGAAAAATATGTAAATATGCATAGTTTTGTTGATTTGCTGTTGGGTTGAAGTTCGGTTAAAATGTGTAAATACTCTCACATCTCACATATCTTCAGGTCTTATCTGAATGTGTGAATAGATGCGTGCGAAAATGTGTTAATGCACGCGTTTATGTTCACGTATGTTATGTGTGTCGCTATGCACGTTATTGCAATATTTGTTGAAAATGCATTAAGTTTGCATTAGTGTTCATGTTATGCGGTTTTTGTCGATAATTAATGCAAAAACAAATTAAAATGATTTTTAACAAAATAACACAAAATATGCAAATTTCGCTCAATTACAGTTTTATACAAAATAATGTAAATTGTAAATGTGAATTTTACGCGACAAACACATATGCACGCAACACATCCATGTTTACTACACGCACCCTCATAAAACGTAGTCAAGTTTAATGTGTTTTTTTTTCATTTTTTATTTTTTTTTTTTTTTCTATTATTTTTTTTTCTACTCTGCGTTTTGCTTGGTTTTTGGAAAATATTTATAATTATCCATTGACATCGGCAGCAGCATTGACGGCAGCAGCTGCAGCAGTAATAACAAAAACAAAAACAACAAAAATACATTTATATCAAATATTTGAAAATCATTTAAACAATATATTTAAAGGAAATTTTCAATCAAACGCCAAACAAATATGCGGTGAAAAGATACGAAATCACCAAAATTTTGCTCGTCAGTCTTTTTTCTTGCTATAAAAGCTGTTTTGGTTTTTAATTAGATTCTCAAATATTCTTATAATTACTCGGTGCTTAGATTTCAAAGTCAATAATACCCTAATATAGACAGAAAACAGAAGCGGAACAAACGTCATGACTGGGAAATGTGCTAAAAGACAAATTTTTCAGCTTTTACTTAAGTTGTCTCTCGTCAATCGGAATCATCCATCTATAAAGCATTCTAAGCCTCTTAATTGTTATCAGTGAAGTTTCTTGATCAACATAAAGATGAGATTATTGTACAGTTTCTAGTCCTAATGAAATGAGAAAATGCGTAGAAAGTTGTACTCGAATCAAACTATTTCGGCAGCGATGATACTCGTTATCACTGTCGTACTATATGTTCCCGAGTATGTGAAATAAAATACACGCAATGTATTCCCGAATATGTGAAAGAAAAAGCACACAATCTAGCCCTCTTAGATCTTTTCTCTAATCGGTTTTTTGAAGTTTACGAGCGCAGAATTTATTCTTTGACTAAATCGTTCACATTACAGACGCGTGCATCAAATAATATCATCTACATCACGAGCTTCAGCTTTGCATAGAATTATTTCACCTTAAATTTCGACCTTAAAACCATATTAAAGATATTACGTTTGTTTCGATGGAGCTTGAAATACGAAACCGAATTTGTACGAATAAGGTACTAAAAGTTTTGACGTTAAAAAAACAGGTTGATAAACAAAGAAACGAGCGTTAGTGAAATAGCAGGAAGTGAAAGCTGAAAAGATTCCAACAAGAAGAGATAGAAAGAAATAGACCATCAGATATCTAATATATCTAGTTTGCTACTCTGTTATCACGAATTACTTGAGATTTATATGACACCTATTCTTAGGGCCATGTTTCTTCAGGCGATTAAATTACGAAAATGGATCTGTAACGATCAGACTATATTTTTGTCACTTCCTTTCAGTTCACAGAGGATTCGAAATTACATTTTTGTGTGATTTCCCGCTTAAGAAAATAATGGTACTTGCTTTTCTGGCAATTGTATTAAAGTCCACTACAGTCACAAATAGATTAGTAATCAGCCAATCTGAGAATCGTCAGATAATAAAGGTTTAGCGAATATCGCATTGGTTGCTATATAGTTGGCGACGACATAGAAGAAGAACTTCATTTATTTAGAACGGTTACCAAGTATCTTGCGAAAACTTTACTTTTCTGTGTTTGGTCAATTACTTTTCTGTCTTTTCATAAAGAATTTCCAGTTATAGGAAGAAAGAAGAATTCAAACAGTAGCAACGAACAACGCATACCCGAAAAAATAACAGGTGGGCTAAATAGTTCGTAGGCTGGCACATAGATGGCTCTATTAGTGTTAAATTCATATGATTTTTAATTAGCCCTAACCTTCAAAAGACACGTGTATAAATTTGACAGCTGTTGCACTATGAGTATGTGAGTTATAGCAGTTTTAATGAAGCAACTTCTTTGGCGCAAAATTTCTGTCCAGCGAGCATTCTCTTGAGGTCTGAGAACAGGAAAAAGTCGCTGGGGGCCAGTTCTAGAGGATACGGTGGATACGGTAGCAATTCGAAGCCCAACTCATGGAATTTTGCCATCGTTTTCACTGATCTGTGACATGGTGCATTATCCTGATGTGCCTTTTAGAGGTTAGGGCTAACTAAAAATCATACAGTTTTAATACTAGCAACATCATCTATGTGTCTACGAAGTCTACGAACTTTTTAATCATATGATTTTGCGAAGAAGTGCTAACAACTCTTTGCTTTTCCATTGATATTTACATGAATTTTCAAACGTCTTACTTAGCTTTTCTTACTGACCCGTGTGTCCAGGTATTCCAGGTACAAAGCTCGTTTTTAAACTCATTTCCATAATATGAACTTGTATACTGCTGTCTAATCAAGAAGAAGAACAGAAGGGTTACAAGTTTTAACCCAAAGGAAAACTTAGAGGAAAACTTTGTTTCGCAACTTATATGTACAATAAATATGAGAGTTGATGACTACGACTCTGATACATCTAATTTTTCTCCTTTTCTAGCCTTTTCTAGGAGTTTAATATCGTTGTAAAAACGTAACTTTTGACGCTTTTAACATAATCACTCCTTCTTAGTCAGCCAGTTAGTGTGAAAGTTTTTTTTTTTTTATCCCAAAACACTCTTCTTCAATAGCACTCCTTTTTAATATTGTAAAACAAAGCTATGTTGCCTTTGGCAAAAAAAAAAATAAAAAAAAAATCTATATATCAGTTAAGTCACTAAATAATGAATTACAGACACTTACTTTAGTACTTTACTGGGGATTTGTTACTTAATAAATTCTTATTTTTACTGTAAATAGCCGAAGTAACAGTTTGTCGACATTTATTTCAATTAACCGTTGAATTAATTGTTATATGCCATGTGCACGGATTTTCTCAGCTAAATTAAATGAAAATATAAATTTTATTTATGAACTTTCTTAACCTGACGCCAGGTTCATTTGTTCGTCTACGACCTCATATAATATTTGAGATAAGATTTCATTAAATTAAAAGAATGGATTTAAATTTAAAAATACAAATAAAAAAAAAAAATAAAAAAACATTAGATACTATTAAACTAATTAAGTTTAACGAACGTATAACGTTTTCTTTTTACTAATTTCGCACGATTCTCATTGTGTTCTACTAATAATATATATCACGAAATGACAACAACAAAATAACTCTAAATCGAAGATTTCAACAAATTTATGAAAAACAATAAATATTTTGTATGATCACGATAAGGATAAGCTAAATAGGAAAACAAAAAAAAACAAAAAGAGAGAAAACACACACATACATAAGCATGCACGGATAGGAGAGGAGATGAGAGGAGAGTAGAGGAGAGTAGAGTAGAGTAGAGTATGTTTGAAAGATAAAAACTAGTCTGTCGCAACTCTATATACGTCTGACATTTATGTACGTTTTCTCTTACATACGTCTTCTGTGGTGGGTAACAACAACAATAAAAATAAATGAATACGTATTGCAAGCCAAGCACTAAGAAAGTGAGATGGCTGCCTGGTAGCTTACAATTTTTCATTTATGTTTTTGTTGTTGTTGTTGTTATAGTCTTAAAGCCAATGACATAAAACTGCTAACATGTTTTGTTTTGTTGCAATGTAACTGAATTTTATTTGTGACAAAAACGAAATGAAATGAAAATGAACAAAAAAAATATGTTTTACAAGCAGTTTTTCTTTCTTTTCGTTGTCATAAATTTCAAAACAATTTGACGATGACAACAATAGCAAAAACAATAGTACATAAGAAAAACAAAGAAAAACAAAAAAAAAAAAAAAAACTTGTGTGTGTGTTAGATATAATCTAAAAAATATTAACCCCTATGTGAGTTCACAATTAATTGCATTCAATTTATTCGTTTGATTACGAGACATATTTTGAACTGATACTCGTACTATTCAGACAAAATGGGGGGTTCAATATTTTTTTGATTACCTAACATAACATAAAATATAATAAGTAAGAAACAACATGCATCAGGTTTTCTTCTTAGAAACATTGTGCTTTAAGACTAAAAACAAAAAAAAAAAAAAACAAAAAAAAACAGGATTAAAAAACGAAGGAAAAGGGAAATGAAAAAAAACAAAAACAAAAAGAGAAAACAGAAAACAATAAAGACAATCTTGCAGTCATATCTTTGTGGTTAAGTTCTTATGAGTATATGTGTAAGATGTTCATTTGATATTCATCCGTTCCACTCTATATGACAGTTATGTCTGGAAAAACAATAGCCAACAATCATCTCTATAATAGTTTTTACTAAAACACTTTCTCAAACACATATGTGGATGATTACAAGAGAAAGGACAGAAAAAGTGGTCGCATGCATAGTGCAATCAAGTTAAAATTATTCGAAAAGCAAATGCATCCATCAAAAACATCTGGTAATAAAAACAAAGCAAAAACAAAAAAAAAAAAATAAAATAATAATAACGAAAGCTATCACCTAACATGTCGTATGAGTTACATATAAATTATAGTAATTTCAAATACACCGATCGTCGTCGTCGTTACCAGGGCATTGCATTATTATTTTTCATTTATTTAAGAAAAACTTGCAAAATTTTCTACTCAACAAGAGATTACGAAAGTACGAGATGGTCATTATGTACTTCTTGTATTTGAATTTCTTTTGAATTTATTTTATGAAAATTTCTTGAAATTCATTTTGAAATGACAATCAACTATTTCATCATGTAGTACGGACATCCTTCAACAAAATTTATAAATTATTTGCGATTTTTTTTTTCAAATTTTTATTTTAATCAAAAATCGTATTCAGTTTAGTAGCAACTTAAAAACGTTATAATCATTTTCATCAAAGATTTTATAAAAATTGAAAAAACAAAAATTCCATTTTATTCAAAATTTCCTTTACTAACTGTTGTCATGCTCATAAGAATCGGAAATATATAATATAAAGGGAAAATATTTTGCATCTTTATACGGGTATTGTTTATAATGATCCAAAATTCGCATTGATTTCATAATCGATTTTAGTAATCGAGCTATGCCCCGATTTGTGTTTTTGATTTTTCACAAAATCTTTGTTTCTATATACAAACAAAATCGGATCGATTCATGAATGAGATCATCGCATTTAACCCAGCATTTAGTTAAAAAAATTTTAAAAAAATTAGAATTTTTACCACATCATTGTTCTTAGCAAACCAAGGCTTGTTTGCGACTTAATAACAAGTAGGTTAAAGGTCAAAATTATCATATTTAAGACAAGCAACAACTCGAAAATTCTAATACTCTTATGCAAGCGTAATGCAAGGCAACGTAATGTAGTGGCAGCAGTATTGAAGATAATTTTTTTTTTTTTTTTTGATTCAAAAATCTTGTTTAAGGGCTTTCATTGCACAATCATTTTGAAGGTATCACTGGAGCAAATGATTATACCTCTGAACGTCGGCGACTTGAGTATACTATACAATATGCCATACAAGTCCAGAAAGTTCCGTGTTATTGAAAAGAAAACCAATTCTCACATTTTTAATAAAATTCCCGAAACATTATTCTCCATCTTTTTTTTTCTTGCTCTTAGCTATTAAACACTTCTTATTTCCCGACAGGTGTTTTTTTTTCTTTTTTTCATTTTCAATAGTATAATAATATTTAAATCTCCCGATTCAGTTGACAATTTTCTGTCTCTGCCATCAATATGACATTTGAACTTCTAAAAAATTATCTGTTTTTTTATGCATAAAACTTTATTTTTATTTGTATTTTTATTTTTTTTTTTCGTTTTTTTTATTTATCTCTAGTTGACTTATTTGTTTAATAATATTTACAGCATCTTTCTTTAAAGTCAAACAAGTGTCAATTTATAGTCAGCAATATACAAATGGATTAACTGTAGATTAAATCAACTGAAATTTATTTCAAATATACAAATCCTTTATGATACTTAGATGTGCAAAAATTTATTATAGACCTATATTCCCTTTGAATGCGTACGATGAGAGTTGTTTTCTTTTATTAAACATTTCAAGCATTTAAAATTTTGTATATAATAATGTCGGCAGCTTCGAGAAATAAATTTTAATTAACGAGCACTTCATTTAGAATTAATCAGAGACTTTAATAAAATGAAATGAAAAAAATCAAAATTACATATACACACACAAACGCATATATATATATATATATATATATATATATATATACATCTCACTACAATAAATAACAAAAGAAAGAACAGAAATAAGACGCATTAAGTTATAGTTTGTTCAGAAGCGAAAAAAAGTAAATGGTTATATGTATTGAAAAAGACATCAATATATTGTTTAGCTGTAAAAAATTATTCTGTGAACTTTTCAATGGTTTCCTAAGCCAAGCAACCATGTTTCAATTTTAATTTGAATCTCTATCGCGAGCCTGTTCTTGATTTTTAAAGCATAAATCTCAATAAGAAAATTTTTTTTGTTGTGGCTGAGTTTTACTTTTTAATTAAGTTTCTTGTGATTATTGTTCGGATGCATATATTTTAATATTTAATATTAAATATTTAATATTTAATATTTACTAACTTTGGATTATGACGGATCACATTTATGATCTTCTTCCATATAAAGATTCTCATAAAGTAAGTAAGCCTTTTTATGGCAACAAGATCTTTCATATTTTATAATAAAAATTTTTCCCAAATAATGCTTTGACATATAAATTTACCGTAAAATAAGGTTAGACCGTATAGGTATATTGGTTCGGATTACATTTCATGTAAGTACTTTTCATCAAAAGTAAACCTTCATATGACAAAAATGTTTAATTTTCAATATTTAATAAAGCAAATAAGTAAAGTATTCTATCAAGCGAAGAGGCGAAGAGGCGAAAAGGAGTGGAGTACTATTTAATGGTCAGTCTCGATAGTTGCGCTTACTTGCTCAATTTTAAAGAAACAGAAGTCGATATTTAGCTGGAGGATCATTTAATCCATTCATAGTAAGTAATATAAACTAAGAAAATATTAGATTTTATCGGCGCAAACAATCAACACTAAATAAAATCGTAATTCCGAGTATATTTTTATGGTTAAAGACAAATTGAATTATTACATTTTAAATCTTATTAGATCTTCTAAACATTCAGAGTTTGAATAAGTTAAGTCAACTTCTTAGCAAATCCATTACTAAGGTCTAAAGACTTTGTTTTTTCTATTTGTAATACTACGAGATACTCATCTTAGTTCAAAGAAATGAACATTATTTTAATCAGATTAATCAAATTATGAATCAACTGAATCATGTTCGAGTATTCGTCCATCCTTGCTGAACTCTTGTTCGAACACTTATCTTCATTCAACTTGAAACTTGACAGACAAACTTGACTCTTGGTCTAAATGCTCAAATTTAAAATATGAAAGTAAATAGATGATCCCTATACAGGCCCGCCTATAATATTTATCTATTGAAATAAAAATCTATAAAGTATAATATCGTAAATAATATTCTTTATAATTTACAAGAAATATTGATATAAATTTTAGCATAAATAGTGAAATGAATTAATAGATTTTTTTTTTTTGAAAATCAACTCAAAAACCCTACTAACCCAAGATTTTTCTCATTATTAGAATGGTATGTAATTAAGTTTCATATAAGAGTTTTCTTATTTTAAATGTAATAATTTAATTTTGTGTAATTGAAAGTAATTTAATAAAAGTTAATTAAATTTTTTCTTTATTAATTTTATTATAATACTTTCCTTCAATTTACATAATATCAAGATGCTATTTTTTTTTTTTTTTTTTTTTTTTTTAATTTTCATATACACAACTCTTCCCTATATACATACATATATATATATATATATATGCAGAGTTTAACTAAAGCTTTGATTAGACTGATTACACTTTATAACATTCATTATGTGTGCACCATCAGTTCTGGTACACTTTATATTATGTTCACAAATTTTACAGAACTAAGACATTGGTTACTATAATAATAAACTCGAGTCAGACTAAACGCTTAAAGGCATTTTTATACAGGTGCAAATTCATACAATTTATATTGTCTGTGTGCTGCATTCTGAGAGAGAAAAGAGAAGTGGATTTGTGTGTGTATCTCTATCTGTATTTAAAGTTCGCTTAACATTAGTGACAAAACTCATAGTTAAAACACAAAAAAAGGAAAAATTGAAAATGAAAATGAAAATGAAAAATGGAAAATGGAAACAAAAGTTTTTCTGTTCTTTAATTGTAGCAAAAAGAAAGAGACAGAGAGAAAGAGAGAGAGCGAGTAAGAAAGAAAAAACGTCTGGACATTCTTATGGTAAATGAGTCAAAAAAATTATTTATAAGTCTTCGACGACTGTAGACTTCAACATATACGAATTTTGACCATATCGAGCGAATCGTCTCTTCACAAGATTTGTAACAAACAACTTTACCTATCATCTACTAACACTATATAATATATGATATCTTTCTTATAGGATTATTAAGGGGGAGAGGAAAAAAAAAAAGGATAAAATATTTTTTATTCACCAGAAAGTTACTTAAAAAACTCTAATTACAAAGTAAAAGAGTTAAACAAAGAGGCAAATGAAACCTTCTAAAGATTTTTAATAATAAAGTTTTTAAGAACTTTGTAAAATAAAAATCAAAAGTAAGAGAAAAAAAAAACCAAAAAAAAAAACACAAAAAATAAGCCCGTAACTCCTTTCTTGACCGAAATTCTTTTTCGTATGGCTGTATGTGTGTGTGTGTGTGCATATGTAGTAGTTTGTCAAAGCAACAGAGTTTGTCACCAGAGATAGTTTTTGTTTTAAGCCAGAAATTGGAATAAATATAATTAAAAAACAACATCTTTTCAAACATTTACATCAGACGCTAACGCATATGCACAGCAAAAGTTCTGACTGTATTAGTTGATATCCTGGCATAAGTTTGACTCAAAGAAAAATTTTGTTAAAAATAACAAAGTGTTGGTGATGTGTCATAAGAAAAGTTATTTGCAACAACTACGAACTACGAACAACAATTTGTTGCCACATGCACATGCATAAAAACTACAGCTTTTACAGCTTACCCTTACACACACACACATGTGACATTTTTCATAATTTCAAATATGTTAATTTCTCTGTCAACAGAAACAGAACGAGAAACAAAACGAGAAACAGAAATAGAAGCAGAAGCTGAAAGAGAAGCAGAAACAGAAAACTCTTAAAGAGAGTGATATGTGTATAATCTTGTGTGCGAGTTGGCAAAGCTATAAGCTTTATATGAAGACAACAATTTGCTTTGAGGAAAAAATTTAAATAAAAATATATTAAGAATTCTTACACTACAACTACATATACAATCTTGTAAACAATGTATCAACGAATTGAAGTAGTCAGTCAGTCCTGCATTATGTTTGAGAAGTTAATAAAATTGAAGTAAGCAGACGATTAAGTAAAACTTATCGTAAATAACTTCGCATTCTTCTCGCGATACTTGATAGACTCCTTCCCCATAGCTTAAAAGATTATTTATTTATTTATATTATTATTTATATTTGTTTATATTTATATTTATTTATATATTTATTTATATTATTATTTATATTTGTTTATATTTATATTTATTTATTTATTTATTTATATTATTATTTATATATATTTATATTTATTTATATTTATTTATTTACTTCCATTATTATTTATATTTATTTAT
>KK351064.1:262477-388367 GCA_000671755.1 Glossina brevipalpis | reverse complement strand
TATTTATATATATTTATATTTATTTATATTTATTTATTTACTTCCATTATTATTTATATTTATTTATTTATTTATTTATTTATATTATTATTTATGTTTATTTATATTTATTTATTTATTTATTTTGGTCACATTTGGACATAAATACAATTAATTTACACTAAATATCAAAAAGAAAGTTTAGTCAACTAAAGTCATAACTTGACAAATAATTATTATAATTAAGATGAAGAAGATGAAATTTGAAAATTTTATAAATATATTTCAAATATATTGACAAATATTATTAAATAACTAAAAACGTATTCATACTAACATAATTACAACTTTCCTCTCTATACATACTCTATATATGTTTAATACTAAGGAGGGTGAACTTCTTCTTTTCTCGCTTATATATTAAATAAAAAGAAAAAGAAAAAACAAAAAAAAACTCTTTTAATTAATAACTGAGAACAAACAAATGAACATCATGAGTAATAATTAAGGTTTAGCTGAAACTCAGTTTTTTTTTTTTGTTTTTTAATGGTTTCACATAAAAACAAAAGTTATTCGATGCCTGTCTTATATTACTTGTCATGAAAGAAATTCCTTTTATAAATAGCATTAAATTTCACTCATCAGCACACACATATGCTCGATATTAGAAAACTCTTGATGGATTTAATTATTTTGATGTGTTTTAGCAATGCGTGTGGCACATGCTTGGAATGTATTACAATGTCTATGTGTATGTTTGTGAAGGTTTAAACCTACATATACATATACATACACGTTGTGTTGTATGAATGCGTCAATATGTGCGCAGTAAAATAGATTTTAGATATGAAAAAACCCACTCATACTATTATATAATGACTGTGAATTTAACTTTTTTTTTTTTTTTTTGTTATAATAAACTGATGATGATTCTATGAAACCTATAGTCCTAACGGTTGAATTTAAGTTAATTTTAAAGGAACTAAGATACGTTTAATTTGCTTATGCTGTTAATGGTACGCATATCAAATAAGTAAGAAATTGATCTAAAAGTTGTTCACAATGCGAGGGCAAAATGAGAAATTGTGTATTTTTTACAGCTATGTAAAAAATTGTAAATAAAACACACACCTTTCACAATTCAATCCAATCGATCCATTCTGAAAACATAAAAACTGTTGGGAAAAATTTCGCACGAATGTGTAGATCATCTTTTAGCCAGGTTTCTGTCAAAGCCATGCAAAAAATATTGTATATTCAGTAAATTTAAGTAATTACGACTGAATTTAAGAGTTTAGTCCTTTACGCGTGAATACTGTTCTTATAGAAACGTCTCTTTACGCGTTCGTTTTTTTTTTATTTTTTTTTTTATAGAGATGCGTCTTTTTTTTGTTAATGTAGACCAATCATGTCAGAAAATTGTTTATCTGATAGATCCTTCTAACGCTTTTCTATTGACTCAGGAAAAAGGAAGTGCTTAATTTCCATTGTATATCGTTTAGTATTTTTCTTAGGTTTGCGTATCACACAGCGTACTCACAGCTTCTCTTTCAGACTTTGTAGCGCATGGACTGGCTTTTGTAACCGATTTCTTTGTAGAACATTCCTTCTGACGCTTTTCTATTGATTCAGTAAAAAAGATCGAATTTAGGAAAAGGTTTAATTTCCATTGTATATCGTTTAATCATTTTCTTAGGTGCACGTATCAGCGTACTCACAGCTTCTCTTTCAGACTTTGTAGCGCATGGATTGGCTTTTGTAACCGATTTCTTTGTAGAACATTCCTTCTGACGCTTTTCTATTGATTCAGTAAAAAGATCGAACACAGTTTCTCCTTCAGACTGAGCATTCATAGCTTTTCCGTCAGGCTTTAGTACTGAGAGAGAGAGAGAGAGAGAGAGAGAGAGAGAGAGAGAGATAGAGCGGACGAGACGGACCTTTTAAGTAATGTGGACGTGACGAAATTTGTCTTGTCTTCAACTTCTTCCCAGGTATCTTTAAATTGTAAAAATCTTTCAATATCTATTGATGAATAGTTGTCAGTGCCATACGTATCATCTGAAGAATTGTTGTTGTTGAACATTGAAATTTGCGAATATTTAGAAAACACGTCCATTGTTCAAGAAATTTTTTTTTTTGTATTGAGAAATTTATTTTTTCAATTTAAAAATATTTTTATTTTTTTTCTTTAATTAAAACAAGTAATTTTTTAAAATTATTTCTTGTGTGAAACGATTATATCGATTTCTTATCTAACGTTCCATTGTTAAGAAAGTTTTAATACAATCGACGGTTACAATCAGCCTATAATTGTGAAGATAACTCATCAATTTGTCTTCCGAACTTATTTATTTTCTTAGACGCATAGGAACCATAATATATTTTCTTATTATTTTTTGGAAAATAAAAAAACTGTAAAAATATATTTTTAATAAAAAAAAAAAAAAAATACATATTGAAAATGATTTCAATTTGTAGAATAGGCGAGGTTTTCAACGTCATGCAATTTAAGTGTTCAACGATATATAGAAAAAAATGCCTTTCAACCAGTTGAGCAAGGACTATGAAAATGAACTAGAAACTTTCGAAAATAGTTTTGTTTTGTTACAACACATATTTAAGATTAAGAGACATTTACCCGAGTGAACTGTAAATTATTTCTTTATTTTATGTCATCGTATACATAAATGATATAAACATAATACTACTAATACATAACTAGTAGTAGTAGTAGTAGTATCGGCTGAAACGTACATACATACATAACTGATCTTAGGAGAATGAAATCTTATCTGTAAACAAAACACATCTCAAATAAATTTCCATCATTTTTAGCTTCAAAGATGTTTGGAAAAACATAAATTGTCATTAAAAGTCTATTAAATAAATGGAAAATATGAAATCATCTAAACGCATTTTATTATTAGAGCTACACGAGTTTATTGTATTTTTCTCTTCATTCCTAACTTAAACAAACAGGTATTTTATGAAGATTCAAGTACATACGACTGAGAAGATATGGAAAAAAGAAAATTTTAGGCATAAAATAGTCACGTGCGTAAAACAACAGACGTATTTTCTTATTATTATTATTATTATGTTAAAAGAAGCAAACCACTAATAAGAAGAACTCATCTCGTTTTGTAAATCAAAAAAAATTACTTACAAAATATGACAGAACCTTTGTATATATAGTAACGATAGAGCTAAACACAATTATTTTTTTCGTCAGTGATTCGTTGTTAATGAAAAAAGATATCTTTGTTGTTGCTGTTGTTGTTGTTGCTATTGTATTTAATTATATGTTTTTAGAATAAAATTGAATTATTTTTCAATAATTTATTTTAATAATATTAATACAGAAATACACTTGATATGACTGAAAAAGCTTTTTGTACATTGAAGCGACCGTAACCAACAACAACTTTAGAGTTTTAACTACAATAAATTGAACGCATAACGCATGCAATGCATAATGGAAAAGTGTCAGTGTTAGTTGAATTTAAACAAATTGTTTTATGTAAACATGAAAATTTTTCTTTTTATTTATTTTAAGTTGTTAGTGATGGTGTTGTTGAGTTGGTGTTGCTGAGTTGGTGTTGCTGTCGGTGTTGGTATTATTATTATTATTATTATTATTACTGTTGTGTGTATGTGTGCGTGTATGTGTTGTTTATTTTTAAAAGAAAACTTGAATTAAAAAAATCACGTAAAATATGCAAAACTTTTAAGATTTTTCTAATACAAGAGAACAGAAAAATTGCAAAAATTGTAAAATATTTTATGTACACATTTGCCAACACATAAAAAGACATTTACACACAAACACACACACACACACACAAACATACTCTCTGAATATCTATATGTACATGGAAAATGGAAAATGTCGTCTAAACAAAAATCAAATTAAATTCAGGAACACGTACTGGGAAATAGAAAGAATTTCATACTGACACTGCTCTTGCTTCCTAACACTTTTCTTGTAAACATTCAGCTCATACTACTACCGTAGAGTTTACTCGTATACTGCAAAGATATTTATTTAGTAGCCGTTTTTTTTTTTTTTTTTTTTTTCTCTAAGTGTCAGAGTAGGTACAGTCTAGGTATAGGCGCGTACATGCTTTTTTTTCACTATAATCGAATAGAGTTCTATTAGTCGTGTTTATTTTCTTCTTGCGTTAACTCTCAACGTTAAAAACTATATAAAGTTATTTCAGTTTTTTACTTTGTTGGTAACTAATAGAATCAGTTAGGGATACATTTAGGAATATATATATATATATATATATATATATATATATATAGATATATAGATTAGTCGGTAACGAAAAAGGCATTGAGAACAATTTTACATAAAAGAATTAAAAATAAATAAAAATTTACAGATCAATTTAAAACTCTTAAGTGGTTAATGGATCGATATATTTTCTCATATGATGATATACTGAAATATTGTGTAAATCAAGCGTATTGCCTGGGCTTGTTTGGCCAATCTTTGTAGAGCGATGCATTTTGCAAAAAAAAAAAAAAGAAAAAAAGATAAACTGAATTAAGCACGAGTTCTATGAAAATAAATGAAAATAAAAGAAAACAAAAAAACAAAAAAATTGCAATAAAAAATCCATATTTTCACCAAAAACGAAATCAGTTTTTTTAGTAAAATTTCCATTGAGCGGGTTTTTCATTCACGAATATTTGCACACTTTTGAGCCCGTTTGAATGGCCATCGATAAGTTATTGTTTTCTACCCCATTTCTTCTGTTATATTTCAATTTCTTTCCTTTCTTCTTTCTTTCTTTTTTGCTTTCTTCTTTCCTCTTTCCTCTTTATCTCTTAAACAGCATCCAACATTTTCATGTCTTTATAAGCATCTTTTTCTTTACTTGCATACATACATACATACATACATACGTTACTAATTGACTTTTATTCTAATATCTTCGCATTTGTATACACAAGCATCTCTCTAAGTATGTGGTGTTAAATCCATTTCTATGCTTTCTGCACTTATATCTTTGATACAATTTATTTAAAAGGTCTCTTTTAAATTATTGCATCACATACAAATTCAGAATTCTACTGGGAGTTACGTGCACAGACTGTTGGCAGGCATTATTGTTGCTTTTCTTAACTTTAACATAAAGGAAAGGAGATTAAACAAAAAAAAAAAAACTTTTCGTTGGCAATTGTTTCTTTTTTTTTTTTAAAGTTATATTAATTTTGAGTTTTCATATGGTGCATAACCCAAACCAAAGAAAAAAAAAAAAATAAATAAATAATTACAAAACTATCATCTTGCATCAATTATTTCATTATAAAGTCACGATGGCGACATCGAGAGAGAGAGAGAGAGAGAGAGAGAAAGAACAATATAATTTATTGAAATCCAAAATCAATTTTCTATTGAGCTTAAGATAAAGAACTTGCCTTTATGCGTGGGTTTGCTGGTCTAAATATAGATTCAGATGTACAAGCCGTACTCAAAATTTCGGTTAAATACTGTTATGTCAGATTTTTATACTTTAGAACATTTTTCCCCTCCCCGCCCCCAACGTATTTCATAGGTTTTATTTTCTGTACGTTTCCCATTTTAATTTCAGTTTTTTTTATTTTTTTTTTTATTCAATTTCAGAGATGGTTACACAAAAAAATACAACAATGATATACAAAACACAGAAACAAAGTCCAGTTTAGTTTTAACAGGGCGCGAGACTAAACGAAAGCAAAAACCCTGTTATTGTACAATGTTTAGATATTTTTTTAAGTCAATAGTGTGACAAATAAATTGAAAAAGTATGTAAAAAGTCCAAATGACACATCATAGAACTACAAGTGATGTTTTAACCTATTCATAATACTCGGTTTTTCTTAGCCATGTGCAAAATCATTTATTGCATGCAACCGCAGATATTTTTAGTTATAAAATATAAAAAGAATTCAAGATAACATTACTTCAGTTAAGAACGGATTTTTAATAACATTTAAAGTTAGTTCCAAACTAATATAGTTTCAAACCGTTCTTGTTTTATTTTTAAGGCCTAAGCAGATACATTCGATATTTCTAACTATATGGCCTTTTAAATTGAAAATTTTTGTTTTAAACTTTTACTTTTGATAACAGCTTAACTGGCATCTTTTCGCTCAAAAGGAGACAAATTACTTATAGCGTATCAATATGAATAAGAAATATTTAATCGATTTCGGATTATTTACAAAATGTAAATTTTCTAATTCCAAGCTAAGAAATTGAAGTGGCAAGTTATAAATTTTATGGCAACAAGGCTGCAGGATCTTCAGACTTTATGATCTTCTGAACACTTTTACCCTAAATGGCAGATGTCTAGTCAGTGGAAAATGGAAAGTGGAAAGTGAACTGTGTATGCCTTATACATCTTGTAGCTCAAAGACTTCCATGCTTTTTTATTCTTCTTATTTGATACAATTTAGTCGATTACCAACTTTTTGATTCAATTTTATTCTGCGAATTATTGACTTCCCTTTAAACTTTTATTTTCATGTCCTTACCACCGATGCAACTGTTAAAATTTTGAACAGTTTGTATTCGCGGTTATATAAAAACAAATTCCCATTATCTCCTCTCTTTAGCAGGAGGTCTTGCGTTTACTTGACATATTTAATACATAAATTGCCCGATTAAAATTCAGACGAATACAATGTAAAATTATATGAGCGGCAATAACAGCTTTGTAAAGTAATTTTATGATGCATTTAATTATTAATTTAATTAAGGATGTGAAGTTATATTTTAAATATAAGTAGCAAAGTCACAAACCAAAACTGTTAACACAGTTAACTGTTAAGCGACTAACAGAATCCTGTTAACCAACGTTTTGTAAGGATTTATATAACTAGCAAAGTCACAAACCAAAACTGTTAACACAGGCCTGTTAAGGGACTAACAGAAACCTGTTAACCAAACTTTTTTGGAAGAATTTATATCAAATTTTAGTTAAAATAGCACTATTTTGGAACTTTTTTGAATGATTATGATAAATAAAACATCAACTTTTGTTAATTGGTGAAAATTTGATATAAAAAAGTTTTTCTGCTATGTCAAATATGACATTCAAAAAGCCGAAATTTAATTGTGCATCGTGGTCAAACCAAGTACTGTAGTAAAACAAAATTTTGCTTTGCGTGATTCCCTGATGAATACCCTTTCCAACGATGTATAGCTTATATCAAGTTGCTTTCGGAAAATGTTTTTTATTAGACTTTATTTTATATTTCCTTATTTGATTCAAAATTAAATAATTTTCTATTCGAATATCTGCAGAAATTGTTTAATTGCTTAGGAAGGATGGAGCAAAATATTATTGATTTCATGCTTTCATGATCTTTACATTTAAATGTGTGATTAATAAAAAATATTATAAATTTGAATTCTTATTTATCATATTTTCAATATACTTCTCAATGAATATAAATAAAAAAAAAAGTTTAGCTCTTACATTAGATATTAGGAAACAAAATTATCCCCTTAGCTTGTGTATAACAGTTTTTATTAGTTGTTGTTTAAAAATCATAAATCAAATGAAATTGCCAGCTTCAGGATATTTAATCAAAATCGGGTGAAAACTAAATGGCTCTTAAATGTAATTTCTCAATGATTTGTATGTGCAATGTCCATATCTGGAAGTATGTGTGGGTGTGTGTGTGTGTATCCGTTCGTAAGGAAAAGTGTTTGCATAAGAAAGTAAAAGTGAAAGTGAAAAAAAGGCTTTCCTTAGTTAAATATTGAACATTAAGTTAGATAAGCATAAACAAGATTTTCAATTGAATTTTTCTTTCGTTAAAATATTGAAAACTCATAGAAACGAAATTCGAATTTATGTCGATTTATGTGCATAACGGGAAATGGGATTTACGCAAGCGGAAAGAAAAGCAAAAGAAACAAATAACTGCGTTTTCTTTCTTCTAATTCGCTTCAGGTCAAACGATATAGTTCATTATTTTTCAGAAAATATTCGAATTAAACGAGAATGCTTTTGTCTTAAATTGCTGTAAAGAGTTAAGTTTCGATTCTTTTCATAATTTTTGTCTAACATTCTTTTGTTTGTTTTGTTTTAATTGAGACGAGTAACGAGTATCCGAATATTCTATATAAGCGTTGTGGTGTGCGTATTGGCACACATATTTGTGTGCGAGGAATCTTGCTCTATATCTTAGGCAAAGACCTTAAGAAGATTATGTTATATTTGCAGAATTTCTATAATTCTTTTAGCTTCAAAATTTATCTGAGTTTGGAAAGGTATTTTTCAAAAAGAAACAATAATTGATATAAAAAAATATGACAAATTTCAATATTTATTATCTTCAATGGTTTCCTCATACACCAACCAACCAATAACAATTATAATTATTAAAATATATATAATTTTACATACATTTTAAGAAATATTTTTATCAATGTATTGTAGGACTTGAGATAGATCGACCGATCGAGATCGATTATATCAATGAATTCAGAATCATTTTTTTAATAGATTTAAAAATTGTCTGTCCGTCTAATAACTACTCATGCATTTTAATATTTAATCTACAAGTCACAATATACGAGATATTTTAGTGAAAAGACGAGTGATATTGGATTGAAAAATTTTTACGATTATTTCCCTATAGTATCCGATATGCGCACCACGGTATGAGTTAGAATCTTTTTTTGAACCATATTCCATGTAAACCATTTTATAAAAGATAAAACTTTTTAATGCAACAAAGTATAATTTTAATTATTTCATCTTAATGAAATCGCTTCAAAGTAGTCGTTCAAGTTTGCAGTAATAAATATGGAACGCATAGAAGCATGTATCGAAACCATTTCTAAATAAAGATTCTCGTGAAATATTCATTTTCATATGGTTTTAAGGTCTAATATTTGCTATTACAAGTAAACAATAGTAAACAATAATACGTTCTTTGGCAAGAGCATTAACTTTATTAAATTTTCACGAGTTCAATTCAATGTTTTGGATTCCCCTCCATAGAAAATTCTTATGGGAAGTAAGTTAGTACATGGGAACAAGTAATACCAAGTAATAGGTAGATAATTTGAGTACCCGCATATAGATGTTCCTTCTTAAGAAAAAAGCTAATGAAAGGATTTTTAAAGGATCATTCTTTTTCATCTATAAAGTTTTAAATTGTTTTAAGGATAAGATTATACTTTTGAGCATTAATGTATTACATGATTTGTTTTTTTCGTTTATAATACAAATAAAATATATTTAAATAAAAGTTGACGGAAGGAAAAGCTTTAACTATTAACCTCAATTCTATTGCCTGAAGACTACAAACGGAAATTGATACTCGTCTGCCCCTGCAATATAATATTAAACCATTTAAATCATTACAGTAATCATAGCTTAGGGTAGCAATTAAAATAAAAATTATAAAAATTATAAAAAAAAAAACGAAAACGAAAACGAAAACTTATACAAGTGGTAAAATTGTTATATTATTTTAGTTTTTTTTAAAATGTTTTCAATAATTGATTCATTAAAAAATTGTGTATTTTTTTTTTCTTCCCTTTTGTTAAATCTAATTAAAGTTTATTATCATAGCTAGCACGTGCGTACACATGAATGCCAACCGCATTAAGTTCTCGAAGAGTGCTAACATCGGAGAAATGCGTATATAGACGAAATATAGCAATTTTGTGCAAAGACCTTGAAAACTTTTCATAACAACAATCCGACAATCAACGTACACACACACACACACACACAGACACACACACACACATGCATGTGCATGCATACATACACGTACATATGATTATATATAAAAATGTATGAAAAATGATGTGGTGTGAAAAATTACACACTAATATACATTAGGATGTATAAGTGTATGAATGTATAAAATTTCAAGTGCAAGAGATGTAATAATAAATTGAGCATTTTTTTTTTTTTTTTTTTAACTATGCAGTGGTTGGTTATGATGCTCAACACTTAAATGGGGAGACTAAGGAAAACATGAAATTTTAATGTCAAAATCAAACACGTACGATTGTTATTACGCACACACATGCATATGCGCATACACGCACACACACACACACATATATATATATATACTCACACATGCCCATATACATAAATGTAAAACGTGCAATGCCACTTTCGCCAGTCACCATATACGATACGACATTGAGAAGAATGCGAAGAAAAAAAAATCTCAGAAATTTCAAAAAAAAAATAAAAAATAAAAAAAATAAAAAAAATAAAGAAAAATGAAGAAATAAGATTTTTAATAGCAAAAAAAAAAAAAAAAGAAATATGAGTCTGCAAAATATACACGTATATGGTTTATATATAAAAACTCTACCGAAAAATTTTAAAAATCTTTTTCGATATACAGTACGTAGTTCGTTAGCATTGCTCCAACAACTAATGGAAATAATATGTGGTTGATTTTTTTTCCCCCCATTTTTCTTCTCCTAATTTACTTCTATAACAAAAGTATGTTGTTATCATAAATTCATTTGTAACTCTTACAAGTACGGATCAGAGACTTTTTTTTTGTATTCATACAATAATTTTAAATGGCGTACTATGAGGAATAAGAAGTTCTGATGAAAGATTTTATACATATTCTTTCTATTTGATCTAGGGTTACATTACTTTAAAATTGATATAATTCTTTCTTTGTATCTCTTTTGTTATAATAATTACGTTCACCACGCGCATACCGAATATTGAGAGCCAAAATCTTTTTTTAAAAAAAATATAATAAATACTTTTTGAAAAAGTTTTTTTTTTTTTTTAAATTAACATGAAAAGTATTTGTCAAGATTTCTTTATAATTGAAAATAAATTAATATCACTGAATAAAATAATTAACTTAATTTCATCATAAAATATGAAAATTTAATTTTGTCTTATAAGGGCCGATATTTCGTAAGAAAGAGAATTAAGGAGAAGGTTTAAGATACGATCACATTTGATTAAAATTTTTCATTTCACTTTATAACAGATGCTTGGAAAATTGTTTCGTCATTTTTTCACTTCAGAAAGTCATTGAGAAAAATTGATACAATATATATTAATCGAAACATTTCCCATCATTTTCTGTATCTTTTTCCTAACTTTCTCGCAACGCGGCGATTCCGTGTCGAAACTCTCTGAGAGTTTCTACTGAGTTTTCGTCGCGTTGTCGAAATTTTTTGATGTTCAAGGCAATTCTTTGTCCGTGACGCTGAAATCACCTTCGAAACCGAAAACGACAATTGAGATATGATAGAGCAGCATCATCATAAGCTTTTAAAAGTTTTTTATGGACTTTGACAGCAGATTTCTTCGAATTATAAATGTTGAAAATGGATGTCGACAATGAATGTAGAAAATGGGATTTTAAGCATTCCATGATTAGTGGCTCTATACGCTGAACAATTTAATAAGACTAAATGGAAAACTGTTGTTTTATGTAGAGGAAGGTCGAAATTATTGAATTCAACCCTTAATTACTCTGGTATTTCCCATTACTTTAATACTTTTACCTGTAGAAATTACTGATCAAAACTTTTGCAAGTATCTAATAATATATTAAAATATTGTTTTCAACGGAGAAATATTAAAAATCGACAATTTCCTTCATATAACGAGTGAGAAAGTACAAATGGTCCGATGCAAACCAAATGTACCAAATGTTATCAAAATGTTGGACAAATTATGGGTTATAGTTTGAATATAATATAAATATGAATACAAGAAGCATGGACGTACATTAACTAAACGAATTTCAAAGATAATTGTGAATCCATAACTGGTATCTAAATTTCTTTTGGGTGTTGCATGCATCTGCAAGAACTTAATAACTTTAATAAATTTTCCTTTTTTTTCTTTTTTTTTTTTTTGATTTTAGTTTTTTGCTCGACAAACCGCACAAGTTTTCAGACTTGATCTATGCAAAGAAACTGAGAATCCAATGTTCAGTTTTCAATCGTGCAGGACAATCTTAGGCACTTATCAAAAATATTTCATATTTTATAGGAAGAGATGATGAGAAAATTTTAATACGAAGAGAGTACTAAAGCAAATTTTTAATTTTTTCTGTTTTCATTTCATCATGCAATTGTACTGTAAACGATAATCTGAAGCCTTTGTGTTTTCAGTAGTTTTTTATTTTGAGCATTCACACTCCGCTCTCTTATTTTCATTTTACTTTCCTTATAATTTATCCCCATGTAATGCGCAAATGGAATCACAAAACACAAAAAAGAAGTATGTCCGGTCAATTTACTTGTAGATTGCTTGATATATGGAATGACAAAATTTAGTATACATTACTTCTACCACTACTACTACTACCATCACTACTACTGCCACTACTACTACTACTATATTGAATACATTGAACCAACCAAAATCGCCTTAAACTAGAATTGAAACGCGTGTATTTTTGTTTGATTTGTAAATTTAAATTTTTAATAGTAGAAAAAAATTCTTTTTTTTATGTGTATACACCATCACAATATTACTACTACTACTACTACTACTTCTACATTGGTATGAGATGCGCATATGTATGTGTATGTAAACATATTGATTATATTCGTATTTTTCTATGATGAAACTGTGTATTAAATATAACAGTCAGTTATTTTGAATAACAACAACAACAACAAGAACAACGAAAACAACAACAACTAATTGATAGATATGATGTCAACGTAAGCCTTTTGTTCAAGCTGGCATCTAATTTAGAAACGTACGTATAATACATGTATAGAGATAACATTTAATTGAACTACATACGTATGTTTCCTTCATTGTATTGTATTATTATATTAGATTTTCACATAGGAAAACTCTCAATATACTATTAGCTGAAGACAGTTTATTTTTTTTTTTATTGCTGCAACTTTAGAAATTTACGATGAATAGTGTAACATACAAATTGAAATTATAAAATAACTTGCGATTACATGAATTTTTATGTAAGCATGTGTGTGCGCATGTAGATGCATATGGATGCGTGCGAGTGTGTGTGTGTGTGTGTAAATTTGAATTATGATATTATAGAAGTTTTTCTTTTTATTTTACAAAATTGAATTTAATAAAATACAATAAATTATGACAAAGCTGTATCCAGTCATAATAAAGAGAAAAAATATTATGTCAATCATTTTTCGAGAAACGAACACTAACCGGATTTCATACATACATGTATCACATATGTCCAGCTTGCATGTCACAAACATACATTGATTCTCGTTTTTCATATTGCGAGTACACAGACAACACAAACTTAGTCAAAAGATAATATTTTTCTTAACAACAACAACAACAAGAACAACAAATAAAACAACAAAAACAACAACAAAAATAAGCAAACAAGATTTACGTCAAGCAACCATCAATTCTTCAATTCAAAGGATAATATGAGATATGTGTCATATATCTGCACTTATTCACTCACACACACTTGCACACACACACACTAATTTAAATGAAACTTTGTCCTGACATAAACACCTAAACAAATGACATGACAACCGAACATAGCAAAATCAAAGCACTAAAAGCTAAAACAGATTTGTCAAAACATGTAACATAACATACATCCGCATTTGTACATATATATATATACAAATATATAAAAATATATATATACATAATATACGTGTATATATGTATATATGAAGGTCCGTAAAGGTGAACTTAAGATACAATATTTTTATACAATATATGAAAATTTTTTCTCATATATTTTTGAAGCAACAAAGAAACAAAAACAACAACAAACAAGAAGTAGCAGAAGATAATATTAGCTAACGGCGTATTTTGGATGCCTCTCATACAATTGGCAAAATATTTCTAAGCTAATGCTAAATGCAATTTATTTTTCAGCTTTTCACAAAAAAAAAAAAAATAAATAAATAAACTAAAGCTTATGAGAAGAGATAAAACAAATGTACTTTTTATCTTTTATTAGCAATGGTAGGGGGGAGGGTGAGGAGGAAAGGGTGAGGAGGAGAGGGTGAGGAGGAGAGGGGGAGGGGGAGAGGGGAAGGCGGAGATGGGGAGAGGAAGATATTAATGTTATCATTCCTCTTATTATAATATCGAAATACACATTCACACATACACACACTCACACCCATTTAAGAATCTAAAAACTTTATATGTCTAAGATCTCGAACAATCTAAAATCCAAACTATATTTATAGACTTCCAGTGACCTTCTAGTGTTATGTACGTAACTCCTGGAAAAAATAAAAAAACTCAAAAAAACATCTAAAACTTGGAGCACGAATTCTTGTCTTTCCTATTTCATATTTACGCCATTTGCTTACAAATGCTTTTTTCGAAATGAAAAAATTTGAAAAAATTCAATATATTCTTCAAAAAATAGGTAAGTTCTCTATAGCATCCATTTATCTAAATTGATTAAAACAAAATTCTTTCGCTACTTATGTAATGCGCGATTCATTTCCCATTCTCGTTCGGGGTTTTCTTCAGATTCTGACCATATTTGTTCCATTTGTTTCCATTCTTCAATTTGATTATGGAACGCCACTTATTTCAACAATATTAGAAAATTATTATAATTATTATTATTTTTATTTGGATATACGCTAGTAGTAAATTGTGATGGTGTGGCCTTTATGAATGAAAACTTGAATTTTCTCTGCAAAAAAATGCAAATCGCGCAACAATAAGAAAAAGAATACGGACTTTAAGCGATATTTAAATATGGGATTAATTATAATGCATTTAGTGAAAGGACCTATGGATCTAATAACGTCAAATATACCTCAGCTTGAAAAATGAAACTGAAGCTGAAACTGAAACTGAAACTGAAACTGAAACTGAATGACAGATACTTTGTGACCAGGCGTTTATGTTCTGATCCATATCGCAAAATCGTATGGCCTGAACTTAATGTCAAAGATAATTATTTCCTCAATAATTGAGGTGTGTATGCACCTTCTTTAGGCGGCATTAAGCAACCAAGATGTAACAATTAAGTGGTGTTCGCTTTAAAGTCAATTCCGTTCTTTTGTAAATTTGCAAGAATTATGGGTCTCCTCCCATATGTGGATTTAACAGAACGCACTACCATTCATACAAATATATGGAATCAGTCGATTTCCAAAAGACAAACTTCTATGAATAACTAAACCCTACAGCCGAAAAGTCTTTAGTTGGCTGTTTTTGCTTTTTGCAATCCGTCAGATACAGATAAGCACACACAGCATTAGCAGCAGCGATTTCTGGTCATAATATCGAAAAAAAAAAATTCGAAATGTATCGATACTATCAATAATTGTAAATGTAACGATCAAATGCGAATTATATCTAATTCTTCATTATATAAAATATCTGCATAAAATATCTCAGTCAGAGGTTAAGACAGCTATATGTGAAAACATGTCTTGAAACCATGTTTACGTAATCAGTTCAACCCTGCGCATATATTAGATTTTAAAAAAAAAAAAAAAAAAAAAAAAAAAAGATTAATTTTTATAAGTTTATCTTAGATAAACTATATCTATGATTTCGAATAGATCGAATATGATTTTTGTATTTACTTTGAAATCTAATCAAACGTTGTTAGCTTAGGATGACTGTTTTTTTTTTTTTTTTTTTTGTAAATGGTTTAATTTACACAACACCCAATGTTGAAATGAATACTTGGGAGTCTATAAAAGTAGCGAAGATTTGAATTTTTTTTTTTTTTATAATAATATAATAATGTGGTTGTTGTCCTTCGCGTAGCCAAACTATTGTGCGTAATATTTAGAAACTTCTTTTTACGATCAAATTTAAATGGACTCACTTTTATTTATATCTACATATCAAAATTAAAAATATTATAACATTTTTTTAAATATTAAAATTTCCAAAAATCTTTTACACTCTCTATAACCAACTTAATATACCCGTTAGTTATGAGTATAAAAATCAAAAACTTTTCTGTTTATTAAGTTAAAAGGAAATTTTTATTAAAATTATGAAAAAAAAAAAGAAAAAATATATACGGAAAAATACAGAAAAATTCTTATTCTCATCTGTCTCGTGTCGTTCGACTGCCACTAAATCTTATCTTGATTGGATTTGAAGAGAAAAAAAAAAACCAATTGAAGCAGAAGCAAAGTAAAAAAGTTTTTGAAGAACTCTTGATATTGATAAACATCAAGTATCTTATAAGAGACAACTAAAGAATATTAATAAACTGGTTTTTTTTTTTTTTTTTTTTTTTTTTTTTTTTTTTTTTTTTTTTTTTTTAATACAGAAATACATGAACTGAGTTTGGACGCTTACCGAACAGCACACTACACTCGAATGTTACAAAATAATTTTTAATTTTTGTTTCCTGCAAACTAATAAATTAAAAGTTACTTCGAAGCTAACTGTACGCCAAGGAGTTATTAAAAGTTTATAATTACACCAAAAATGTGCTTAAATATGAGAATTTTGATGCATGATTTTCAGGTGAAATGAAAAATTTACTAAAAAATTTTGTAAAATAATTAATTTTTTATTTTTTTTTTATTTTTCGTTGAAATCTGTTTTCAATTGTCTTTGTTCTGTCGCGTTTAATTTTCACATACCAGCCGCATATCGCACAATAATGCACAAAATTTCTCTAGTTAGTCTTTACGTTCTATCCTTGCATTTAACACTCAATTGAGTTTATGTGAAATCTAATCAACAGCCTTTCAATTTGCTCGTACAATTTCTCTGCTATACACTGTTTGCGTTGAATCAAATTTCGCTCTAATTGTTGCCTTAACGGTGTGCTGCTGCTCTTCAATTATGGCATCTAATTAACTATTTATAATTAATTCCCCATGATTGATTTTAATTACAAATCAAAGGAGAAAAATTACTTGTGTATAAATATACGAGAAAAGTTGAAACTTTTGCGGCTTAACAACACAACGGAAACACTATCACAAAAGAAAAAAAAAAAGAAAAAACAAAAAAAAAAAAGACAACAAATCCTCTCTTTTGATCTAAGATATAAAATGAAATGAATGACAGAAAAAATGTTCGAATATCATTTGATTTCTTAAAACACAATTTATTCTGTTATATTCGATATTATTTCAAGTTTAGTTATTTAGTATATTTAATAAAAGTGAAAAATATATGATAAATATTTCATATCCTAATTAATTGGAATGAATTTTTTTATGGAAGAGTTATAAATAAATAAAAAAATAAATAAATAAAAAATAAAAAATGTAGTACACAAAGAATAATATACTATATGCGGAGGCTATCGGTGACTCCCAAACTATTTTTTCACTTTGCTTTCTCACACGTTTCCTACATTACATCTGTAGTGTTTTCTTACAATGGTTAAGGGTCAATTGTTTTACATTGGATTTTCTTTTCTTTTTTTTTTTTTGCTTGTAACCACAAGGTGGACTATTTTTCCAAAGCAAAGATCTGAATTCTAAGTATATCGGTTGGGGATGTAGCAAAAGTAAAAAAAAAAAAAGAAAAAAAAATGCGGAAAGATCGAATAGTACTAGAAAGACTTGACAACAGCCCTTCCTAGCTTATTCAGAGTGACTCTAATGTCTTTGATATCTAATCCATCGAGTTACTTACAAAAACTGTCGCTGTAACCCTTCCCTATATAACGAGCAAAGAATCGATAATATCTCAAGAGATCTATAACAAGTATTTTCGTCTAATGAAAGAAATTTCAAAATTCAAAATTCAAGATTCGAAAATTCCATAAGAAGATATGATATGATAAGATAAATATTATATTTAAATGCCGCATATGATTTTGGAAGTTGAACTACCGCACTTTTCATCTACCAGAGACCCCAGATGAATGTTGTCAGTTACGTCACGGTTTTACGCATAGTTCTGAAACCATAAATGGATAGCATATGTGGGGATAGGACTTACTATTCTACAGTATACTCTGCTGTATCACATAAGGCCACGACGACACAACATTGGATGGCCGAAAATTTCTTCGATCCTATGTAATATCAAAATTATGGCCACCTAGCTTCCTACAATTGCGAGAAGGAATTGGATTTGATTTGGATATTCAATCGTCTTCAATATCGAATTGATTCCGTTGTTGCCGCTCAAGCAGATTAAATTAAGTGAATCGTTTAGCTGGCATTCCATGTAAAAATTTGAACTTCTTAAAAAATATGAATAGATTTTTGTGTGACCTAATGTCTCAAAATAACGGACTTGTATGGGAAACTTAGCACTTTTTCAGAGAATTTTTTACCAATACTGTAGTAATATATATGCACTTTTGTTGGTTGCACATAAATATTCGAAACAAATTCTAGATCACTAATTTTAGTTCATTGTAGAGTATAGATTATGATAATGCAAATAAGGCTGTTTAGTAAACATATAATAATAGGAGTAAGTATGAGATAAGTTTTGATGTTTTAGATCGAGTTCTTGAATTTTCAATATCGACAAATAGACGGGAGTATGGACTGAAAGAGATCAGATTTATTTGAAATGTTGGAAATATTTGATATCCAACAGCCGAAGACGAAATTTGTGCCTTTGGTATAACTTTTAAACGGGGTGTGTGTGTGTGTGTAGAATATAAAACAAAAGAGGCAACAAATTATATAAAGTAATTGCTGCATTATAAGCGATGGTTACGAAGGATAATTGCACGAAACCGAGATCAATATCAGTCGAAAAAAAAATCTAACGTCTGCATTATTGCATTAATATTGTGAAAAAATGATAAGAACACAATAATGAAGCTTCGAATGAACATATACGAATGTGTCTATACCGACAATTTGTATGTGCTGATGTCGCATAATGTTTATATGTTAGCCATGAATTGGTAAAATTTGTAACGCTTGACCAAAAGCATTGTTCATGTTTTCGATGTAACCGCAGTCAACGTATGGTTAGCAAATGCATCAGCAACAAACAAAAGGCTATTCACGTGTCAGGTCTTTCTCCCATATATTCTATCTCTTTTTCTCAATAACTCGTACTCTTTCAATTCTTTCCGGCTTCAAATGTTTTTGCTTATTGTAATGCTTTCGACTCTTTTTTGTTGTTCTTGTTGTTGTTATTGTTTTCTTTATATGTGTTGAGGTTATTTCTGAAAATGTCTGATTTGTTGAATAAATCGGAATGAATGAATGATGATGATAATGATGACTATGTTAAAAGTGGCAATGGTAGGTAAGCAGTAGGGAAATTAATGTTACAAAATATATTTCTGTATACAAAAGTGTAACGTCGTAACGAATTTGATGATCTATTGTCATACAAAACATTTGTCTGCACAAAACACACATAGACTTGCACTTATATGCTTGCACACTCAATCAAAGTACATGTTTGCTGCACAAGTAGGCTTGAAATAAATGTATCTTTAACATATATGCGTAAATTGAAAGAAGAGCGAATGGGTACTACTACTACTACTACTACTACTACTATTGCTACTAGTCCTGAGTGCGGGAAGAGCCGGTTAGCGATGATTTCAACATATTTTGTATGCGACATTTGTAGATTTTATGTCAATATAGAAACGTGAACATATACGTGCGTGCATGCGTGTATATGGATGCGAATGTGTGTATATGTGTTTGTATGCTTGTTTATGTCTAAGAGTCTGGATTACATTTTTTTATATATTTCGTATATACGTTGTACGGTCAAAAGTACACTTTTGCCCTCATTTCGTGTAAGTTTACTTTTGCGTGCGCCTGTATATGTATGTGTATGGCATACACACATGCTCGCACGCATATAAATGCATGTAGGGAAGAGAGAGTAAAAGAGAGAGGGAGAGAAAGAGAGAGAGAGAGAGAGAGAGAGAGAGAGAGAGAGAGAACCCGGTGATGATGTTATTTTGGTATGTGACACATTCACATTGAAAACCGGATACCAAACAACAAACGACCAACCAAGTAAACGGCTGACTGCCAGTGTGACGAAAACGGCCATTGAGACAAACATGAAATCATACATATCTACATGTACATAAACACGCTCATGTACACACACACACATGTATACACACATATACATATGTATATATATGTATTATATATATATATACATATGTATATATATATACATATGTGTATATACATGCATATGTATATATATATATATACATATAACAATGTGTGCGTTTCGATGTTCTTGCTGTTGTTGTCTATCTCTCTAACTATTCTGTATTCTTCTTGCAATGCGGTATCGGAATATTCAATTAGGAAACGTACGATGACAAAATAATTGCATTCAAGTGGTTGTTAGAGTGTGATAAATTGTCCCTCCTGCTGCTGCCGCTGTTACCGCATATACCTTATACACCTAGATACGAACAGTAACTCTATTACACATGCACACACATATATATATATATATATATATGTACTGTATGTATGTGTATTTATATATATATTATTTTTAAATATATAAATTCATTGTGCTCCTGATTTGATTTCCAAGTTGCCATTGAATATGGAGGAAGAGAGATATGAAAAGAGTTTCATAATGATTTCGTCAGATTCTAGATTAGATCCTTAGGTTTTTGGTTTTACTTTAAATCCGAACTATACTGCCATTTCGTTTTTATACGTACATATATTTAGCAGTCTAAAAAGTCTTAAGCTCAACATTATTCGTAGCTTTAATAATGATTTAAAACGTCAATGCGCCTAAGCATGATATGAATAAATAAAATATGTATCTATAAATTTTGACCTCTTGAAATTTCAAGACTTCTTACATTATCTAATATGTACATATAAACATTCATAGATACATACTTACATGCATACGTATATGCATGAATGCAGGCATACATATTTAAATGTACACATACATATGCATATACATTTATTCAACTAAAATCTGTAAAATATTCATGTAGACGTATATGTATCTCTCTCTCTCTCTCTCTCTCTCGTCCTCTCTATCTTCCTCTCTATATTCCTCTCTGTATATGTATGTATGTTTGTATGTATATGTGTCCCTGTGTATGTGTGCCTCTGTGTGTATGTGTGCCTGTGTGTGTATATATATATATATATATATATATATATATATATATATGAATGTGCATTTATAAAGATTTACTGACGAGCATTTGATAAATATCAAAACAATATCATGAATTTTTCACAAGTCACCATTTAATGAAATTAAATTATAACATACAACCATTACACTGAAAACATTTATATGCATATTTACGTATGATGTATGTATAATTTATTTGATAAATTTGTTAAGGGATCAACGAAAAGACAGATGGTGAGGTAAATATTTCATATTCATTTAAAAGTATGAGAACAAATGTTCATAAGGGTTTCATCTCTTCCCTACCAGTAATAGTTTATGTGTACGAAAATCTATTTAATTATGATATCAGAGATAAAAAAAAAAAAAGAAGGCAACAAATATTGTTGCAATGAAAACAATTAAATGAACCCTTTTCTGTTTTCTTTTTTTTTTTTTTTTTGCTTTTTGTTTGAAAATTTCGTAGGCCTTTTAATAAATGTCACATCAGGGGTTCTTTCATCAAACTCTTTCTCTCAATGTTGAATAGTGAGTTCTTGACCGTATGCTACTTTCAAATAATATTTCGTCATATTTGATAAAAAAAAAAAAAAAAAAAAAATTTTATATCTAACATAAAACAACTTCATTCATTCATTCATGAATGTTTTTCTAGAGACTTTGCTCAATACGAATAGTTATACAACATATTTACCGTTGAATGAATTTTGAAGAAATTAGTAAACATTTCCCCTTTTTTGGTCTAACCCTTACCACATACCATGTATAGAGAGAGTTCGAAAGATTATTAATACAACTTATCTAAATTTTATTTAAACCACTAATTACGCAAAAAGTATCAATTCTCATATCAAAAAAAAAAAAGAATATTTTAGTAGCCACCTTAATATTGAACGATTGTATTAATTATTTATTTATCTGGCTTGCTCGTACAGTTCACAAGTGAAACCTTTCATTGGCAGTTTTCTTAGTTGAATAAAAAACTTCAAAAGACCAGAGTACGCGTAACAGAAGATATGATTTTTCAAAAAGTTATAAATCATAAATATTACTCTTACTCTCTTTTATTGTTGACGAAGATCAAATTTATATTAGTTAATATAATAGTGTGCGTTCATGTCAAGGGTTCATAAAGTACCTCAGTCTATTATGTTGTCCACCCTCATCAAATGAATTATCACACAAAAGTCAAACCTGAACCAAAGACAAATCAACTGCCGAAAGTTGAAAAAAAAAAAAAAAATTAAAAAAAAAAAAATAGGAAGCACAAGAAAATAAAAGAACAAAGAAAATTACAAATCATTTTAGTGTGCGTTTCGTATATCTGCTCTCAAACTAATCGCCTGAAGTAAAATCTTCTCAACGTATCCTATGGGAAATCCTCTAAAGCATATATAGGGGCTCAGTATTAAACTTCAGTGTAGTATTTTTTTTTTTTTTTTTTTTTTCATTGTTCGGCAGACTCTCTTTTCTATATGTTTATAAAGTCTATTTGTTAGCTTATTTTCTATAGTAGAGACTGACAATACTATGTGCATGGCAATCGGTCAAGTAACCCGACCGAAACAAGCGTACATACATTCCATATTTTCCATACAAAAGAAGGAAAGACTAAATAACCTCTAACTACCACCATAATCCTTGACAATAAGAGATAAAAACTTTGTGCAGAGAAATGCACAAAACAATATACGGTGCGTTGTGATATTTCTGGTGATTTGCCTGGCTAAACAGCCTGTCTGCCTAAGATTGAAACGATTATGAATAGGACAACGTTTACAAAAAGGTCTGAAATCACAATATACAATGTAAGGCAAAATAATTGCAACGATTTTTTTTTTTTTTTTTTTGGTTTGCATCGTTTCGTTTTCTTAATTGACAATAAAATGTGATAACCTTCAATTAATTTTAAGCGGAAATTGATTTAAAACAAACAGAATTATTATTATTATTATTATTATATAATAAAATATGATAATATTTAGTAAAATATATCGGAAATGGATATTGGTCGTGACAAATATAATAAGTCTGTCGCGATAAAAAGGAATTTTAGTTCAGGAATTTTATTTCAAAAATTTTTAAATTCAATATTAAATTGATAGTACTTAACACGATTGCAATTTAAAAGTTTTTGAATTAAGGTAAGTGTTTCCAATAAAGACTTTATTGAATTTAAATTTTGAAATGAAACCAATCACTTCAAATCGTGAAAAAAAAACATGTACACCAGCAAACAAAAACTATAAATCATTCACAACTACTGAACTATTATAATCTGAAACTGTCTGCCCTATTAATTCTACAATATTTATAAAAAAAAAAAATAAAAAAAAAATTATTTCCTTTTTTTAAAATTAACTTCCAACTATAATGTTGCAAAAAACCGTGCAAATAAAGAATCGTACGAATCAATTCATTTATTTCTATCTCCCAACTGCTGCTTCGTAAGGTCTTACGGCATTTACTTTCATTAAAAAAAAAAAAAAAAAAAATTTTTATAAAATATATAAAAAAAAGTGATAAACGACAAATATTTTCGTAGGCGACAGTATTCACAAACGTGAAAAAGAACGTTTAGTTTTCCAAATTGCAATATAGGCTTTCTTTTGAATTTCAATAGATCAACTTTGTAATGTAACGATCGAATTATAAATATATATAGAAAAGTTTCCAGAATATCAAAATTTATCTCATTTTTGAATCATTTGCAAGAAACAATAAACCTCAACTTGATCACAAAAATTTGCAATTGTTTTGCCCAGAATTGTATATGCAACGGTAAAGCCTGTCTACCAGAACAACAAAGCCAGAAAGAACAAAAGCACAAAATCGAAAGAAGTAAAAAAAAAAAAAAATGGAAAATGAAAAAAAAGAACAAATAAAAAAATAAACTAATTTCTTTTTTCCTTTATTTCTGTTAGATTTGGTTTTTTGTTAATTTCGCTTTGTTGAAAGCACAATAGATCAGCGCTATAACAACCAATCCAACAACCAAAAACCTCGCCACTCACTTTCCTACCCTACGCATCAACCATCAAGTCAGCTAAATGTTGTTGTCAAATACTAGGAAATGTGCAAAATGATTAGTCGGTCTGCACGAAAGTGTGGCTATCATCATTGTATATATACGTTTAACAAAAATAAAAACAAAAAAAAAAGAAACGAAAACGAAAACGAAAAAAGAGCGAAATTCTTTTGCTTCCTTCGTTTTGTCTATGCTCTGTATGGCCCTTTCCCAGCTCAACTTCCGTTTCCGTGCGGAAAAAGACGTGTTCACCAGAACACACACAAGAACTTTAATACATTTATATATGTGTGTGCAATATCTACACAGACACATACACAGAAAACTAGTTTAGTATGTATATAGCGGTAAAAGTGAATCGACATTGAACGTTAAACCGTCTTTGGGGTTTTTAAAAACATATAAACTGTCTGCGGCGTTATATTTATTTTTTAGTTTTTTGCTTTTTTTTCTCAATTGTTTTTCTCAGTAAAAATTTAATTGTTTTTCTCTATAAAAACAATAACTAAAAAAAATTGTAGAGAAAAAAACACTTTACCACCTACAGAGATTGTTGTTGATTTATTTTTTATTTATTGTTTGCCTTTTTTTATATTTTCTATTTTTTTTTTTTTTTTTTTTAGAATAAGAAAAAACAACAACTTTTAATCAAATAATTAAATTTTTTGAAAGTTCAGATTTTTTTTGCACAATCAAGCAATAAAGTAATATTCATATATATCTATATATATATATATATATATATATATATATGTAACATTAGGTGGTGAAGAAAGTCTCAATCGCGTGTAATGAGATATGAAAAGTTGTTAATCATTAAAAAACAAAGAAAAAGAAAACGATGGTAATCTATTATGACGTTATGAAATGTCAAACATATGTAGTCTGTCTTTTTTAATTTTAATTTTTTTATTTTTTATTTTTTTGAGTCCATAACCCGGGTTTTTTCCAGTAATAATAAACATCTATCTCTACAGCGAATTATTAGACCTATTAAAAGAAGAAAAAAAGGAATCGAAAAAATTTATTGTACCCAACAAACGCAATAAAACGTTCGCTAAGTGATAATTAAATTGTATGAAGATTAAGAAGGAAGTTACACTCGAATTGGATCTACTTTAATGTCTATATTGAACTGTAAGTATATACGATATTGAAATGTCACGTAATATGTTGAGATACTTATACCTGAGATACTACGATGAAGTTAAATCGCCGCACAAAGTCTACATTTCTCGTCTTTGGCGAAGATTTACTTTATCTTCACAAATGGTTCATGACTTTGCTAGGATTTATTTTATAATTGAGCAGCAAAGTTAAAACAAACCAAATTATTATAATAAAAACTGAACAATAATGAAAAATAGTTATAATTGTAAATAAATATTTACAAGAACACAAAAAGAATTTGTTATTATTGTTCATGCATTGAGTGTTGAGTGTTTGGAGCAAAATTACAGCACGCAAAACGCATTGTAAAATATATTACAGAGTGGGAAAGCTAGGTATCTACAGTTTTTTAATAGCCCTTAGAAGATGTTAAAAGCTATAAACAAAATTAAATTTCTTTGGGATATTTGGGCTCTGTCATCACCAAAACCCACCAAATACTTCGAATATTAAATTATTAAAAAAAAAAATTCGGAGAAATAGATCCACTTCACATTTTTGATCTGATCTAATGGAGAAAAAAATAGTATATAATGCTATTACGTTGCCAAGGGGCCGTAATACTAAACGTCATTCATCAGTCAGCACGTAAAGCGCTAAAGTAATTTTTAAAAAAATATATCAAGAAAGTAAAGATTTTTAGTACATATTAAGGGTCATTAAAAACTATCATTTATTTGTTATTGTCATTTTGTTGCAAAAAGATGGAATTTAGAATTTTTTTTCGACAAATCCCTGAGAAAACTTTGAAAATTCTCGTCATTATTATATTCATTTTTAAGTACTATTAAGTTTGAAAACTAATCGACTGAAAACATTGCACTCATTCGAGAATGTAAAGTGAAGTCTGAAGTTTAATTTTCGATAAAGTAACGACGCACAGGATTGCAGTAGAAGAAGTATGAGAAGTTTTAATATAATTTCGGTCGAATTTGAAAGTTAGCCGTATTATAAAAAAGATATGAAATCAAACATATTCGTATTATTTTGTGTTTTATTACAATAGATATTTATCGTTATTTGATAAATAATGCAAATAATTAAATTTAAAATTTGAAATGTAAATCATATTTTCGGACAAACATTAAAATGCCAGTTTCATTTTTCGGACAGACGAAATATATTTTTGAACTAATTACGTTGGCGAATTTCAAATACTTTATATATATATATTTTTGATCAATATAAAATTCGGAACTACTCTACATATGTCTTTTTGTCCGTCTTTGTGTCTGTGTATGGTAAACATAATCAAAATATCTGAAAAAATGAAATGTTCACTTTCATTGGAAAGTATTGCATGCAGGTTAATACTGAAAATGCGCCAAATCGACCAAATCGGTTAAAGGCCACGCCTACAGCATAACATAAACGGAGATCGTATAAATTTTCAACAAACAAACAAAAAAAATTGAATTTATTACTTATTAATAAAAAACTAGAACAGATATAAAAGTAAATATTACTACGTATGTACAGAACCAATACAAAAACGCAAATAGTCGGCCGGGATTATCTTATATTATAGAGATACATAGATTTGTCTTTTTTCTTCTTCTTTTTTTTGCTGCATGATTGGTATACGAGTAGAACATAATTTTCTTCCGTCGTTTGATTACTGATTGACTGCAACTACAGCTATTGAGCCAACTATCAAGTATTTACGTTTCCATATTAAAGGGAATACAGAACATACTCAAGAAAATTGTTGTTAATACTATGCTGCATCATATGTCATATTTAAGGGATACAATGCCGCGACATGTATTATAATAATGAGTTATATATTTTTATTAGATGATAAGAGTGACATGTTACAGATTTAATGTCAGACAATTCATAAATTAGAACGTAATTTACCATTAATGGGGATAGCAACTTAATCCAAGTACTTTGGTAAAGATTTCTTAACAATTTTAACTAATTTTCACATAATTTTATAATCGAAAAATTTTCTCATAAAATTGATAGAGGGAATCATTTAAAAAATCTCTTTATGATTTCCTACCTTATACGCTAATCCATCCTTGGTTTTTGGTGATAGTAAACAACAAGCAAATACAAGAAAAAAGAAGAAGAAAAAAAAATGAAATTTTGTTTATATTGAAATTGTGTCGGAAATTAAACCGTAAACCCTAAAGCAATCGCTTTTATGAGAAAACAATTGTATGAAATCAGTTAAATTGTATGAAACAGAAAATAATATGAACCGTAAACTCTCTCTCTCTCTCTCTCTCTCTCTAATTTACAGAGGTTTCTTCTATCAGGCAAAAAGCTCAATTTTCATTTTTGTTATTAATAAATATTGCCATGAACGTTCATACGTTCGATTATTTCAATAATCAAACTGAGCATAAAAACTTTTTACATATATTATCAGCTTGATTTGCGCTCTCGGAAATCCTGATATAGTGTGCGTATGAGTTTACATTATAGATTTGGTAAATAAAACGACAACAGCAATAACAATAATAATAATAACAACAACAACAACAACGCTATAGTTATTATGAATAAGAGTTAAATCGTATCTTTCTACCAAATGCACCCGCATGCCAATCAGTAATGCATAAAATATGCCTTGCAACCAAGCTAGCCAGGCTTTACACATATATATACGCACATATGCGCATATATGGATGTATGTATGTATGTATGTACATAACAAGCTAAAAGCGAAAATGGAATATGAAAAATCAAATAATCCACCAACACGACTCAAAACGACATCTGATATCTGGCACAAATAAATTTAAATGCAGTCGATAATAACATTAATTACTGACAATTTACACACACAACTACGCAATATTATAACATAAATATACATTGCGACTGTTTACTTATATGTATATGTGCGAATAGTATACGCGATATATATATATATATATGTGTGTGTGTGTGCATGAAATAGTTTCAGGATAAATGTTCACATATTCATGGGTGCATACACATACACATACATACATACATACAATATGAATGAAAGTATATCATGAATACTTTTGTACAAGCGTGGACTTGGTTAATGATAAATTTTGCGTGTATAATAAACTCTTATCAATGCAGCATACACGACCAACTGCAAAACACTAAATGTAAAAAAAAAAAGAAGAGAAATAATAATAAAAACAATTACTTTTTTTTTTAACATCCGCTGGCAAACTTTTTAAAATTACTCTTTCTTTTTTTGTTTTTTGCCGAGTCAATAAAATTCATAATTCATATGAATTTGTATGAAATATGTAAATACGTCAATAGTGGATTTTATGTATAAAGCAATATGTCGCATATAATAGTGAAAGAGAAACAATGATAATAATGAACAAAAGAACAAAAGAACAAAAAAAAAAAAAAAAAAACTAAAAATATTATATTTGTATCGACCGCTTTAATACCCTATCTACTTATATAGGGAGTTTGTGAAAATATTAAATTTTTAATAGCAAATCCTAGAACTTATTACTACTACACGCTTTCTAAGATATTTGTAATGCAATCTTTGCACTGCTTGTGTTTAATAAATGAATTGATTAAAAGATTTCTATTCATTCGACTTTTTTTTTTTTTTTTTCTTCAACTGTTGATGTCGCAAATGGAATCTTAACATTTTTCTTATGAAAGAAAAACTGTACATTTTTTATTATTATAATCATCGTTTCATTAAATATATATTAGAAATAAACGGAATATAGCGTTTTAAACGAAAAAAAAATATTCTACTTTCCTTTTGTTCTTTCTTAGAATATAAAAAATTGACTTCTTTACACCATAAATCTTAGACACTTACTTTCCAAGCGAAAAAAGTAGAAGAGTTAAAAATTTGATACATCCCTCCGAAAGGTGTAATGAAAGACGAATTATATATATATATACATAAGAAAAAAACGAACCCAATATAAGTTTCAATATTGCAATAATTAGCTATGAAGTGCTGTCGTAATACATTTTAGAATAACGCAGACACACCAACCGTATAAAAACTAGATATCATATCTGGGTACAGTTTTTGTTTTTCTTTCTTTTTTTTGTTGTTTTATACAATATTCCCGCTTGGTTTATTAATGAAATGTCATGTTTACGTTATTTATCCATGAGAAATGAAAAATAGGTCATAATGTTTATATGTTTATAACTGATTATATTCTTTCATATCCTTCAAGTTCAAAGCGAGCCAAATTTCACATACCAGAAGAAGAACAAGAAGAAGAAGAAGTTTGACTAAAAATTAGGTTTTATGTTTTAGGTCTACATTATTGATAAATTTATTTAGCACAAGTATATGATGATAAGAGAAAATAATATAGTATTTTATATAACCCCTAATATAAATATATGTATAAGTGTGCGTGTGTGTGTGTGTTAATACTTACACTGTCTTTTTAATAAAGACGTTCATATCCTATTTAATAACCGTATTTATACCGCTTTTGGAAAAAAGGGACCTTATAATCGTAGGAGGGTGTTAATAAAATAACTCTAGCAACAACAACAGCAACAAAAACAACAACTCTCCTTTAGCCTTTAAGGTAACTAAATAGCGAAATATGTTAAAGTATATATTATGTATAGTAAATGTTACTAGTTATGTAATTTTGTTCACCATAAATGCATACTCAATTAAATGATTATTAAAGTAACTACTCTTTTAGCCTTAGTAAGTAAGTAAATGCATTCATACATACATTAAAAAAGAAGGACATTTTTTCTCATTACTTCTCTTTTGGTAACTTTAATTATCTATAAAAAAAAACTTGAAATTCTTTTATAATAAATTACGATATATACGATACATTCTAACGATAAGTAGAAAGCATGTCTTACACACACACACACACAAATTGATTTATTTTGTTAATACATTTTATATCAAAGTAGTAAGTCACTGATAAGGTTTATATTTCAGTTTGATCTTTACAGAACCTGATGAACAACTAATTATGTTCTACTATTGTATTAAATCGAAAGCAAGTATTGAAGATTCGATAAAATTTATTTATTAATATTTTTATTTTGTTTTATCCGCTCAAAAGCGAGCAACAGTTCGATTGTAAACTTCGTTATATCGATCACTGATAGCGTTTGTAAAACTGGATTTTATAATACTTGAACAGTTTTTATAGCCAGTTACGAAATAGGTTTCACAGCGATGACAAATTCAATCGTTTAATCGATCATAGCATACTTGTTTAATCGATCGTAAAAAAGTTTTCTGGCCATTCGTGAAATATCTTTTTATTAATCGGGGAACAAGGCTTGAGATCAATGCCGAGTCGGCGAGTAAAACTACTTACGATTCAATAAGAGAAATGGAAGGTTAAGCTTCATGTAAGTGGATAGTGTCAAATCTCTTAGAGAAAAAAATTAATGATGTGCAAGAGAGAAAATTCTAATCAACTGCTGTGCTACAACACAATATTCGTTTCCCCTCTAAACCCCTCATTATCATTCATCCATAAGCCAAGTTTATCCATCTTACATGAAAATGCTTTTTAACCTAATCAACTATCTATCAGATCTTTACCAAAAAGACTATTTCCTTAGTCTAACTACTACAAAGAGGTTTTTCTGTTATTGTGTTTCAAACAACTTGATAATATTAGTAAACCTTTTTAAGTAGACAAGAAGCAAAAAAAAACAAAAAACAAAAAAAAAAAAGGTTTAATTAATTAAACGAGAGAGAAAAAAGTAATACAGCGTTACTGGTAATATTGCCTTTAACTATCACTCGTAGATTACCCTTTAGGTTAATGAATTATTTTATGTTAATTTACAGACGTAATACATATAAGTTAACATATGACGTTTAACAGATTTTCCATAAACATTTCATTATGGTCTCCCTTGATATTCTTTGAAATTACAAAAATTATGCTGATTTTATATCGACAGAGAGAGAGAGAGAGAGACAGAGAGGGAGAGATTGAGAAAGAGAGAGAGAGAGAGAGAAAGAGAGAGAGAGAATGAATTATGTCTTTTTGTATATATAGCCAGCCAACTGTCTTATTTCGCATTGAAATAATAAACAAAAAATTTATTTTAATTCTATCTACAGAATGACGGCTCTTACTAACTAAATCAATATAAATTTATTGCTGTTATGGAATTATTGAAGTTTAGTTCGTTATAAATTTTATTTTATGAGGACAAATCATCGGTCAAATCGTTTAAGAATCGTTCTATACATAACATACTCGTACTTAAATTTTAACTATAAAATGTAAAAAATTAGATCCCACCTACGGAAAAACGCGATTAAAAGCTTCAGATGAAGATTTTAACTAATTGGTAACAATCACGGAGATATTCTGATAATAATATTTTTGAAAAACTTCAGATTACTAACGCATTACAAAAGCGATGGATGTTCTTCTTCTTCGCTAAGTCTCGTCTTCTTTATTATTCTTTTATTATTTATTATAATTATGATGATGATAATGTGTGACGCATATGATGTATCACTGGATAAAATGCAATATATATATATATGTATTTTATTTATATTTATTTAATATTAATTAAATTAATTAATAATAAATAATAATAAAAAAAAGTTAATGGAAATAAATTCAAGGATTAGATCTAAATATATTTATTTATTATGTGATAATTTTAACCTTCACTCTCAGCCATCCAGTATCCATCAAAAATATTAACACGTTTTTAATAAGCAAACACCATTCAACATGTATATCCTTTAAGTAAAGCATATGTATTGAAAGAATAAATAGAGCAAAAAACCAAAAAAAAAAAACAGAAAAGAAAAGAAGCACAATATCCTCTCCATTATTATTATCCAATAAAGAATATAAACAAAAAAGAAAAGGGAGAAAAAAAAAGAAAAAGAAAAATCGTCTTAAAGAACAGAACATATAAAGATGAAGAGGATTTTCAAAAATCTATTTATTAATACATTTACACACGTACGTATCTCTCTATCTATTTTCATAGTGCTATGACATTGTCGCATAGCGAAATAAATATGTTGGTTAGCATGTGTGTGTGTGTGTGTGTGTGTGTATGTATGCTGCTATCATATCTTTTGCTGTGATGGGAAAAGTTTTTAATATATTTATTTTACACCCTCTTGCTTACATCAACAACATATTACGAAATGATCCCTATTTAGGTATTGGTTGCATATTTGAAAAATACGTGATTAATTTCAGTAAAGTTTTATACGCACACATGCACACACAAACACATTTATCAGTTACATAACAAAAGCATACAAACATTGAATTACACAAATAAATGTTCACAATACTCAATGATATTTGTACTAAATGTCGTATACACACACACACACACACGATAAATATACGAGTCTTTACATGTGATCTATTTGGATATTAACGAAGAGAGAAACTCACTGTAACCTTTTCAATTATTTAGTTAGTCGTAGTTAAGTCATTGAATTAAGACTTAAAATATATTTTACTGTTATTTAACAAAACTCGTTTCTTTTAATCCATGTAGAGCTTTCAATATTCGTTTGAAACTTTTTGTTAACTTTTTACTCTTCTATATAATATATTTTAAAATCATTTGTGATAAGAATTTATAAACAATTCATTTGGTTTGAGATAAATGAATATTTGTTAAATAATTTTCATTTACCGCAATGTTGGTTATTTTGTAAATAAGTATAATATAAATAATGTATGTATTTAAAATATATGTAAATATTAGTAAAAAAAAAAAAATGAAAAATAAAAAATAAAAAAATAAATAAAAAAAAAAAAGTCTTTAAACACATAACAATTATTTATTGTAATGAAATATGCGACGCGTCATTGGCAAATAATGAGGAAACACATATAAAAAAAAAAACAGCGAATATATATATATATATATTTGCTTTAAGGGAATCTTGAATACCCAGCAATTGTATATGAAAATTCTTTTTGAAAAAAAACTGATTGCCTCGGATATCAATCGAACAACAGGAATATTTTTGTTTCTCATTATAAAATCAGAATATGTATGGATCGTATCAGATCAAGCTTAACATTATTTGCCGTGGATCGTGTTATCAATTCTAGTATTTTTTGTTTCATTTTTTTTTTTTTTTTTTTTTAATTTAGTAACATAAACGTGATATCATAGAATCTAAGATTTACACTCGAGAAGAAGATAAACGCGTAATATGCAGAACGTAAGGTTTGCACTCGAGCAAGACCAACATTTGGATATTTTTTGGACATGACCAAAAGTTGGCGCATTCTTAAGGCTAAACGATATGTACAAAATTGCCCATAAGACGCTACGATGACCGGCCCCCTGATCGAGCTTCTATTTGTCAAATCTGCCCTTTAAGGTAAATTTTGTATTCGAGAATTTTAATTAACTCTTAGAATATAATAAATGATCAGCTAAATATGCCCAGAGATATTTAACCATTCACAAGAAAGGAATTTTAATTTATATATACATGATATAAAATATATATTTATAATAAATAATTTAGAAAGTATGGCATTAAAATGACTTTTGATAAACTATATTACGTCAAAAAAAAGTACATTTGGAAGTTAAGGTACTTCTCCATCTAAATGTATTTTTGCTTCGTATTGCAAGAAAAGGAAACATAAACTTAATTTTTATTGTTGTTGTAATACCAAGAAATTAATATCATATACCACATATAGTATAATTATACTTGAAAAAATGTAGAGCTCTATGCATCTACCTGTTTATCTCCTAATTTTAGCAGTTTTATTCACTTTTTTTATTAAAAGATTTAGTAAAAAATGTTATTAATCACACAATAGAGGAGATTTTTGATAAAAAAAAAAAAAAAACTTAACTTAGATTTCATCTAATTTTGGAACATTTTTTCAAGACAAAATTTCACACACAAGTAATACTCTGTTAATAATAATATAAGTAAGAATATGATAAGCTTCCTGTGAACTGGGTTTCTGTTCTGTTCGCTTGTGGACAGTGAATTACGCACTAAATTATATTGATTGAATTGGAAAATGTTTTTGAAATAATTCCATTCAGTAATTATTCATTAATTCAGTAATTCCAAGCAATGAAATTCTAAGAAGATGTTTTTTTAATAACTTGATTCTAGCTTTGCTGCCCGTTCCTATAAATCCTAGACAAAGAAGTAGTTAAACAAAAAAAAAAAAAACTAAAAAAAATCAATTTAAAATTGTAAAGTATACCTCGGGATTATTACAGACGAGAAAGTCTACTGAATATGCTTCTAGTTTGTGACGAGAGTTTCTGCCATTATAATAATAAAAAGGAACCTTCATAACCAAAACCAAGTTTTGTCGAGTTTAATTAAAGCTCAAAGTAGCAATATTTAAATTAAAATCTTTGTAAAGCAATTAATTATTCTGTTTGTATGTGTTGCTTTAAGGTTATTGGAACTCAAGACATTTTTATTTAATAATTGAAATTGCTACGATTTGATCAATTATTTTAAATGAAATTTTATTTTAAGTTCAATATAAATAAAAACAAAACCAACATATTTTATAATCAATTAATTGCCAACAGTGTGCCTAGTTAAGCATAAAACATTGTTTTCTTTTTTAATATTTTAACATTTTATGCGGGCTATTGAAATACAACAAAAAACAAATTAAATAATTATCATTTATTATAATGATTTCAGGCATCAGGTATAATTGTTATCGCTTAGCAAAAACTCTCACTAATAACCATTAGTGAAAATATTCTATAGGCTAATGAAGACAGTTTTCCTCATTAAAACAAATAAGAAAATTATATTCAGCTGAGCCGAATCTTTTATACCCGCACTTTATGTCTCACTGAAGCTTCCTTTTAGACGTTGCAAACAACTTGACAAATGCAATGTATTCCCCATGTTTTGGTGGTGGGTATAAACATTATATTTCAGAAATAATTTATCCCTATTTACTAGAGTATATTTACATACACATACACTTCAATATATTACATACGAATATCAATTTGAGATTTTTTATAACTTTTCTGATAAGTATACTCCAAATCGGCAGCATGTTGTCGAGTCGAGAATTTCAAATAAGACCCTTAACGTAAAGTTCAGTAGCAGGGGCGGTCTATATTCGTTGCATTCATCGTCCATTGTAAAGCAAAGAGTTCCTTACCTCAAGGTAAGGGTGTGAAGATAAATTCGAATTTTACTAGCAAAGACATTTACCAATAAGATTAACAGAACTCTGTAAGTGTATTAACATAGATCTGTAAAGCAATTAATGTCAAGCTGTTGTTTAAATTGTAAGCCTATTCCGTCCATATTAAAATATCTAGGAGAGTTTTGTAAACGCTATGTGAATCTATATGAAACAACCTTTAAAATTATATACAAAATTAATCCGCTCCTTTATTGAATTGCTTTCAATAAATGCTTGAAAATAGATATGTTAACAGTAGCCGACCATGCAAAAATACTCAAATTTGAGACCGTAGTGCGGTCAAACTAGAGAATTCCAAACATATTGATCTATACCACGTGAATGTTTATGAAAATACTTTTCAAAAAAGCTAAGAAAATTCAAATTTCGCTTTCCAAAGCTATTTTTAACAATTTTTTTAAATTTGGTACTATAGCATAACCAGAGTATCGAAAGATAGTCAAACTGGAGACACTAGTGCGGCCAAACTAGAAAATTCAAATCATATTCACATACTTCACGTGAATGTGTATAAAAATATCTTTCAACCAAGCTAAATAAATTCAAATTTCACCTTCCAGAACTATTTTTAATAATTTTTTGAAATTTGGAAGAATACTCAAATTTAAGTTTCTAGGGCGGTCAAACTAGCAAATTCTAAACATATTAACCTTGTATATGTGAAAGAAAAAAGTGTTTCTTTCACGTGTAACGAGATGATAACTATCGTTTATGACGCTAATGCGTTTTCCTTTATGTTTAAGGAGAAACTTTTTAATAGATTTTGTTAGAAAATCAATAATTTTGCCGTACATTTTACTTTTAGTCCCAAACGGTGGGATCAATGTATGTGTTTTCCATTAACACTTTCAATTCTGCAATTTTTCAATTTAAACATCGGACTACAACTAAAAATGAATGCAATTTCATTTTTACAAGATTTATCGCAAAGTTCTACAAAGTTCTTCCACTATTCACAGATCGCCTAATCGATTTGAGTTAGGTTTTTACATATATGTACAAGCCTATAAAATCTCACGGATATTGCACGCATTTGAAATAGAAAGAGAGCATAAATTATACATAATAACGAAGAAATTGTACTCCTTTCTCAACTTGCACACATCAAATTTTCATCGTTGTATACTTCCTTTTATTTGTCAAAAATGCGTTAGAAACGTTAGGTAGCAAAACAATGGACTTTCTGGTCAATCACGATTTAGAAAACATTTATTTTGCAAAAAAACTTTCTCGAAGAGTGATGCAACTAGATCTTCAATTTCTATAAAACTTTCAAATTTTTTTTGTATGGAACGATGTTTTCAAAACCCTCAAAACACATTTTTGTTTTTGCTATGAAGTCATCATTTCATCAAAAAAAAAAAAATCTTTTTCCGCAGAACCCCTTTCGAGACTTTCCGACCAAGCAGATAATAACAATATCTGAAGAATGCTGGGCCTTGGAACGATTGAGAGGTATATTATGCCACTTTAAACCATTTTGCTTTCAGTAATACATAAATGGTCTTTTTTCCACTTTGATTTAACTCGGTATTCATTTCTTCCAAATTTTTATGCATAGAATAAGGATTACATTCCTTTAAGATATCTTTAGGATGTCAGGCATATCTTCATATTTCACTTTTCGATTAGCTAAGACACGTTTTTGGGATTTTTCTAAACTTTTCATATCTTTTAGGCGTTGACGACGTCTAGCTTTATCAATGTGCATACGGGGCCTGATTTAAAATTCGGCAAACATCGAAGAAATTATTGCTTGTGAGACAGAGAAGAGTGGGCTTCCATAAAGCTTTCTCAATCAGAGCTGAATTGAATGAATGGCATTTTTTTTTCCATTAAAGAGAATTATTTAACGAACACATAATAGTGAAGTTTTTCCATTGAATTGAGAAGAACAAAAATAGATCCAATAAAAAATCACTGGAAATTGGTAGATAAACGAGATCAAAATGATGGAAAATTTTGACAGACATAATTGGAGATTAATGTGCGTGTGTGTGTGTTTTGCTTGAAACAATATTTATCAAACGATTCAAGAACTTATTGACCGGTGTGTGTTATATTCATAAAAACTTTCTTTCTACAACTTCTAAGACTATTCTCTTTCTAGCTGCGATCAAGACAACTAACTAATCACGAAATTATACTGTTTGTCTTAAGATTCTAAGGAACAGGCTACAAAAATAAGTTTTAATTTATGCTTTATTATCACTTGGTATCCTGTATCATGCTCTATGAAGGTATTTTTTATAAATCAGATAAATTTATATAACAAATAAATGAATCGAATGTTTCTTTGGTTTCAACAGAAACTCTACTACTGATGGATAACAAAAAAAAAACAATTTCAATGCAAATAATGTTTATTAGTTTTGCAAATATATTTAAATCTAAATAAAATATAAAATGTTTTATTAGAGTAAAGAAATATAAATTTTATAATACAAAAAAAAAAACGCTAAAATCTCAGGCTATAAGAGATACCCTTCAGCATTGTATGTCTTAATGTGCATTTGGCTGTCTTTTCAGTAAAGAGATATGAGCTGATATGTAACATATATGACAGATTTTGTTGGTTTGACATTAACTGCTGTGCTTATATGTCACAGTCACAGTCACAGTCACAGTCACAGTCACAGTCACATTTACAGTCATAGTCACAGTCAGATAAATTGGAAACCATAACCGACCTAACCGAATTGCTCTAACAGTGTGGCATGCATACATACATACGCAACACACATACAGAGAGAGAGAGACCAAAAGTTTTTAAAGACCACCATTATATAATATGACAACAGTCATTCGAAGTCAACAATGGTATGACAAGTAATCGTAATCAGTTCAAAGTGCAAGCAAGCAACAAAAGCAGCTTCATTTCAAAGCTTTAACTATTCGGGTAAAGCGTTGGTTGATTTAGTTGGTTGACCTTACCAGCAAACATAAAGCAAAAATTTGTAATGTGTCGGTGTGTCTTTTAGTTTTTCTTCAACGAAATCAAAAAGCAATTTTCTACAAATATTTTCAGTATTTTTCTTCTTCTTTTTTTTGCTTCCATAATTGCTGCAAATGAATTTTCAAAGGAAAATTTGAAATGAAAATTTTTAAAATTGATGTGAAACTTATCTTTAATATTCACCTAAAAAAAAAAGATTAGAAAATTAGAAAGAGAATACTGTTGTTGTTGTTGTTGTAGTAGCAGTGTTGGCCTGATACATGGTACGAGAAAGTTCTTTTCAAAAAAAAAAACAAAAAAAAACCAAAAATGGAATGCAAGAGACAGAAGCACATGATTTTTAATAGCTCATCAATGAATCATACGGATATCCGGTATGTACGAGCACTTCCGTTTAAGTATGTACACGTTTGAATGCATGCTCAACACACAATCTCATGGTATTCGTGTGTAACTGATTACTTGCATATGTAAATAGGAAGCTGTATATACATATGAATCCTGCCGTTTCAGACAATAAAAGTATGCTATGAATATTTTCAACTGTCGTATTTAATACCATGCCACACAAAACTCAATGCTTTGTATGCATACACACACACACACACACACATACGCACGCATTCACTCACTCAGACTATCCACAAAACAAAACAAATCTTCATTCTCACCCAACCAAAGGATTTTTTTTTTATTTTTCTTTCCTTTCGTTACTTTAACCTCACCCCTTCCACCATCCCCCTCCCTCCCTCCCCTACCTATGCTTTATATATTTACGTTAGTTAAATAGTCTGTCTGATGGTCTGTGAATGCATATTTCAGTTTCAGTATTTGTTTACTCAGATTCAAAAAAAAAAAAAAAAATCAAAAAAAAAGAAAAAAAAACGAAAGAAAACAGAAACTATGCTGCACACATCTTAGGGTCCAATAAAGAAGGCCTGTTTGAAAATTTCCAGTGAAGTCTGTATCATCATCCCATCATACGTTATGGGGGTAGATCTACAAATGTTGTTGCCTGTTAAATTCGTATAGGGTAGGCGTTATTTGGGTATCATTTATTATGCAAATGTAAACAACAATTGGACTTTCACATAAACGTACACATATACATACATACATCCAAACGTGAAATCGGTTTGAACCCTTCTCGGTCATCCTGCCCCAAAGGTGTTTTTGCATATGATTGACCATCTGCTTTATTCAGCAAACTACAACTTCACCTTTTGCCTTATATATATATATTATAAGTACACACACACACAAGCACACACACACACACAGCCACACATACACATACATAGTTAAATATATATATATATATATATATAGTTAAATATATATATATATATGTATGAATGTATGTATGTATATGTATGTATGTGTATGTGTGTGTGTGTGCAATACTATCATTAGCATAGCTGAAAAGCATTTATTTGCAGATTGGTGTATATATATATGAGCTCTCTCTATATGTATGCATATGTGTGTGTGTGTATGCGAAATTATTTGTGTACATCATTAGCAACAAATGTTAGTAAGTGTTTTAGCCTCAATGAGTTGAAACTTGAGTTTATAAACACGATTTGTACATTTTGAATACTATTTCTGTTTATGTTGCTGTTGCTGTTGTTGTTGTTGTTGCCATTGACGTTGTTAGTGTTGTATGCTATTTTGATTTGCTATGTAGCGGAAATAAACTCAAGATATTTTGGAAATTGTTGCTTATGGTCATGTAGACACAAACAACATACCATACCATACTATACTATACGTGTGCACATTTTGTATAAATCAACCTTTTGCGGTAAGTTAAAGCACCGCTGCTCTCAAGTAGGTTTTTGGTATAAATTTTGAAAATTAACGAAGACAACCTCCTAAATATCTTCTACGTAATAAATTTCAAATATAATTTAATTAGAAAATTCATTAAACAAATATATATATATATATATATATATATATATATATCTATAGCCTAAGTACGTTACAAAGATGGTAACTGTGTGGGTAAATGGATATCTTCTCTCTCTTCTATTCTCATATTCCGCAGACATAATTCAACATCACCTAATTATATTATTTATAATTATGTCCAAACACTCAATCATCAGATTATTCATTATACAGTGTTGGGTTATATTAAGAGTGACACCGACAAACGTTTCTTCTTCAAATTTAAGTTACTTAAAGTAAACGACACAAAATCATTAAAGTATCATCATAAGGTAAATATCTTCGATATATAATAAAAGCGTTTTTTTTTTTTCAATTTTTAAAGTCACTACTAAAAGAGGAAGGAAGTATGTCACTTTTGTCATTTAATTGACAAGAGCAGCAGAGTCCACCTATATAGTCCGTATAGTGTACATTTGTATATAAATTTCTATTTAAATTAAAGAATTTAAAGAAAAATTTAAAAATTTAAATATATTTCGATTTGTAGGATACATTAAGTTCTTTACATAAGATGAACTCTTTTAATTTTAACAACATTTTTCTAATTATTCCTAACGAATGTCAGGGATACAATGTATTTTTCTCTTTCTATGTGTGTAATCGTTAGAGAAGACTTACAAAACATCTTTTAAGTATCCCCATTCATCAGTATTTGTTATAAAATTCACATAATTCTATATACAACTATGAAAAATAAAATTAATTTTATATTTTCTCTATCGTAGATATAAATAAAGGTGCGTACATAAATTTGTATTAATGATTTTGGTGACCTACACAAACATTAACGAAAATTCCCAGGAAATTTTTTCAGGTAAATATTACATTTTTTTTTATTTCGAATTATGGAAATAATTACATTTTGTTTTTTTTTTTTTTAGTTTAAAATAAATTCCAATGAATTGAATTGAATCGTAAGGTTTTTGTATTGCACAGGACTGTAATTGAGAGGAAAAAATAAAAATCACTTAAAATTTCATAAAACGCAAAAATTGATGTATATTTTAATATATATATAATATATATATATATATATATTATATATATATATTTTATATTATATATATGTATATATATATTCATAAATAAAATTCGTACGAATTATTAATGATTTCAAATAATCGTAAGCGATTGCATTTCATTTTTCACACGAACGTATTATTTCATGAAAAAAATATAAATATATATAAACACATACTCACACACATTTATTTATATATATATATTATTTATATATATATATATATATATATATATATATATATATGTGTGTGTGTGTGTGTACGTATGTATAATATATGTGTATGAGTGTGTGTGTGTGTGTGTGTGTGTGTGTGTGTGTGTGTGTGTGTGTGTGTGTATATATATGTATAATATATGTGTATGTGTGTGTTTGTGTGTGTGGGTGTGTGTTTGTATGTGAGCATGTATTTATTTATATATATATATATATATATATATATATATATATATATATGAGCGAAACTGTGTGTGTGTATATATATGTATGTATGTATATCCATATGCATAATATATAAATATTTATGCACATAATTAAAATGAAATGTTAAATATGACAATATTTATTGTGTTTTGGGAATTTGATTTTAATTCTTATCACGCAGTTGGATAGACAATAACAAAATAAAAATAATAACGCTGCTAATTTGTAATTGCATCGATAATGACAACTACGATGATGATAATGATAATATTGTTGATGATGATGACAATGGTCATCATTGTTTGGTATTTATTTTGGAATTCATATAAAACTCATGCAATCGTTAATAATCGCATAAAACCAATAGACAGTAGTGAGATCAAAATAACAACAATCTTCTGCTTCAAGTATATATTGAAAATTATATGAAGAATATATTCATTTTGTCTAGACAGGATTTAATCAAATTCAAATTATAAGCCGTTCAGTCATTAGTTTTGAAACCAATCTGTATTCTTTATCAAAAAAAAAAAGAAAAAAAAGTAATCTATCGAGCTATTTAGAAGTCTATGTCTTCCCATATTAAAATTCGAAATATATATAATATACATAAAATACAAAAAAAAAAATCATATTTTAAATATATCGTTTTAAAAGTACGATATCTTAAGCTCTATTCCATATGACGCCATAGACGCAATGCGTATAAAGGCAAAGATTTATTAAAATAAAAAACACAAAAGACATTTCTTTTCTTTCACAACATATGTGTGATTGAAAGAAGAAACTTAAAAAAATGTAAAATTGTCTACGACAGAAAATCTTCTGTGGGAAAGGAATCAAATTACTTTGTAGTATATATAATTGAAAAAAATAAAAATGAAAAAAAAAATCAGATCAACAATTAAAATTAAAAAGTAAATTAAAGGTAAACCATTAAAATAATTTAAAAGCAACTTTTTTTTAAAAATATTTTTGTTTCAATCGATTTCATTGCTGCTTTTTTCCATTTGATATTTGCAAACATGTTTCTGATATCGTCTCCTCTTCCCTATAGAACGATGCAATCTAACGCTAAACTTGGATTTTTCAAGAATGCTCTATGACCAGTCGTTTCTTTTTCGTTCCGCATTTAGCTTCTGAGTTTCCCGATATAGGTTATGCGTTTTTATTAAAACTTAAGATGATCCTGGATATAATTTATTTTCACTGTGAGGTACCTTAATAGATTCCTAATGTATTCTTCGATAAATTTTCAGGCATTTTCGGGTTTTATATGGACATGATCGGAATCAATACTGCTTGCAACTTTTAAGCCGTAGATGACCTGATAGATGTCGGCCAGGAAAAAGGAAGAGATCATAGTTCGTTATATGATATGCATGCATTGAAAGCGTTTTTTTCTATCACTCACAGACACACTCACACACACACACACACAGCCAGCCAGCCGAATCCTTAGCTAAACAAGCGGCAGGCACGTACGAAGCCCGAAAACAGGCCATGAGGCAACTATCGCAGGTGAAAAGAGACAGCATATGTCAAAGTAGCCTGGAGCCATGGCAGATGTCGTGGGAGAGATCTAACTCTGGCTGATGGACGTATAGATTGATACCCAATATAAAGGAATGGGTAAATAGAAAGCACGGAGACGTTGACTTTTACCTAACGCAAATGCTGAGCGGGCATGACTGCTTTCGGCAGTACCTGCATAAGAAAGGACACGACAGTGAACCATATTGCCCAGCGTGCACCGAACAAAGTGAAACTGCTGAACATATCATGTTCCAGTGCCCAAGATTTGTAAGAGAGAGAGAGAGGTAATGAACCAGGCCCCCGAAGAAACGTTGACGCCAGACAACCTAATAAGAGCAATGTTGCGTCAACCGGAATTATGGAGTATAATACAAACAGTGTGCAAAAGTATTATGCTGAAACTGCGTGCAGAGAAGCGCTTGTGGAGACTGACGTGTCGACATTACTGACGATTTAAGCTGAGGCTAAGACAATTCTCCCGACGTAATACTTAACGGTGTTTCTGGGAGGATTGCCGTCAGACTCAGAGGGGGTTTTAGTGCGGTGAAAGTCGCATACTGACTTTAGGCTATTAATGCTTTCCCCCGCTAAAAAAAAAACACAAACACACACACACGCACACACACACACATAAACCATAATAACATAAATCAGCTGTAATCTCTAAAGACTTAGTATGTTCTCGGCCAACTATATTTGCCCTCAAACTTCCACTGAAGACTGTAATACTGAACAGAATGGAAAGATATCGTCAATATAATATGTATTCGAGTTGGGTATCTGGAATAAATTAATCCTGAATTTTGTTTTTTTTTTTTATTGAAATTAAAAATATGTATTTGAGTTAGGTATCTGGAATAAATTAATCCTGAATTTTGTTTTTTTTTTTTTATTGAAATTAAAAAGCAAAATATTTTTTATCATTTGCTTCGATGTTAAGATTACAATTAACAAATTTATACTAAAGGCGATTAGAGCTTTTTCTCTTTTTTTTTTTTTTTTTTTTTTTTTTTTGTAATATATAACCGCACGTCTATACGTATATGCATGTGTATATGCTATTGAAATCATTATAAAAGTGTGCACTTATTTGTAAATAATTTTTGCGCATTTAAAGATAGAATTGACGACAATTCAGGCATAATAATGTCATTAAATTTATATATGGAATGAAATTCGATATTTCTAAAATCTAATTTTACTACTTAAATAAATTAAGTGAAATGCTTTGATAGTTATGTATTTGGGTTCTTTCATCTTCATCTCATCTCTCATCTCATCTCATCTCATCCTGCCCTGCTCATCACTTTCGATGTCACATTATATTACGTTTACACATCACTACATCAGATTATTCCACACAACTATATTTGGTAGATGTATATGTAAAACACAAAGATAAAATAACACACACACACACCTATATATATATATATATATATATATAAATATATATATGTATATAATATATATACACGCAGCCACACATACAGGAACACAGACACAAAGACAGACACAGTCAATCCTTAAGCAATCCTCTTTCTAATATGGTAAATACACTTCATTTGCACTACTAGTAGTACTCACTCAACTTTACTTTTCAGCTATCAGTTCAGTGTACCGAATACGGTTCATTGGCAATAACAGCTGCATTTGCATTTGAATTTGTAATCGTAGAAAATATTTTTCTTTTGAATATTCTTGATATGAATATGCGTGTATATGACTGTATATGTTAGCATTTGTGTGTGTGTGTGTGTATGTGTGTACATTTGTATGTTTGTGTCAATATGTGATATGATACTTAGCATATCTTTGATTTTGAGGTTCTTTGATTTCAATTTCAATTTATAACACACTAGCATAGCACACACTCTTGATACAGTAACAGCTATCACAGTAAGCGTCTCTTTCTGTCTCTTTTACATTCCTTCAAGCATATATATATATATATATATACACACACACACACATACACAATACTTAAGCCAAGTTTTCTTCTTATTCTAAAAATTCGAATCATTACATTTAATTTATAAGAACAATTTTACAAATTTTACAAAATAGTTCGCAACTCACAACCAGCTGTTGTGATTATCAATTTTATAAATTGTCTTATATCTGCATACATAAGTACATATAAGAGGTTGACAAGACAGTAATTTCGGTTTTGTTTCCTTTTTGGTTATACGCAAGAAATTACCACAAATTAGTTGGTGGAGAAAGTGCATTGAAGCTTTATATTCAATACGGACAGGTTTCTCGACAGAAAATCGTTAACAGTATTTTTTTTTACAATTAAATTTGTCGCAGCAAAAGCTAGCTTTAAGAAATCTATGTCCAATACTCTAGGTGGAAAGCTCTCAAAAGACAAAGGTTGTCTTTAGCATTATTTAGGTTATAAGGAATATTTTAATCGATTTTATATATATTTTATATTTTATTCGCTAATTAATTCCATTTATTGAGTAGTTTTTGAATTGCATCAAATCTTTCGGCCTTAAATAATAAAGGTTTGTAATACTCTCGACGAGCGTTACACATCTCTGAAATAAATGGGGGATCAAGTCACGACTACGTAGAGAATACTACATCATTTCTTTAATCATATTAATTTTCTCACGACTTATTGCAGCTATGTAAGGCACATTGCTTATATATATATATATATTTAACGTAATATAACCTCTTAAAAGACCGTTTATGGTACAATTTTATAATTTTGTAAATAAATTCTTTTATAGAAGAACTTAAATTACACATAACTTTTGGTGAGCTTCAAGAGAGATTTTATTTTCTTAGCAAAAATTAAACCGTAAAATATGCTACAATTTTTTGCATATTGTTTTCCCTGCTTTCTTTAATAACAGTTGTAATAATTTGCTTTTAATCAGTTAATTAACAGTTATATAAATTAGTTTGTAGTCTGTTAATTAGCAGTTATAAAAATTTAAATGAAAACTAAGAGCAGCTGATATTAAATGTAAAGAGTTGATATTAAACTAAGAGCAGCTGATATTGAATGTATAATACTTGCATGTATATAATGAAAATACTTTCTTGCCCATCCAATTTGTAATTACGTGTACGCGTGTATGAATATTCATATATTCAAATGTATGTATATATCGTGTACACATACATATTTTACATACTATCTTATGGTCTTGTTGTAATAAACATTTACAATCCGTTGTATGCATAGGTAAGTATTTCCTAAAGGTAATAAGTATTTTGTTTCATTTCATTAATTTTTCTTGCATTACGTTTTAATTAAATGCAAATTAATATGAAATCATTTACATCCTGATTCATATTTAACGAAAATATACTCTCAAATACTAGCAAATAATATTCATATTCATATTCAATATTTAACTCTATATTTGAAAATTTTTTAAGTATACTTAAGTTAGACAACAATTTTTGAGAAATATTTATTAAATTTTTTTAAAAGTAAATTTCAAATAAGTTGAAGAGTTCTTCGAATTTATTATCTAAAAATTGAAACAATTTCTAATAATTAAAACAGAAAAAGAAAAAAGTTGATACCACATAAATTTCAAATCTTTGCTTACTTTTATAATAATATTAAAGGAAATAAATATTTAAAAAAAAAAAAAATAGCAATTAAATAAAGATACAAATTAAATAACTTATATTTGACAAAGTCTTTCGTGAATTATTAATTTTTTAATTAAATTTCTCATCCAAGTTTGCTAAGAATGTCAATATTTCAAAAATTTTCGTCTTTCGAAATTCTTGTAGCTTTACAGAAAAAAGTAAAGCTCTGCTTATTAAAAAACATCACCCACGAAAGTGAACTGGAAATATATCTAACACGTCCGATCTTTTCAAAGCAATTTCTTCTGCGAATATCAAGCTAATGAAAACACTTTGGAACTTTCGTCATCTCCTATCTGCATCTGCTATATGGACGGACTATCAGTACATATAAAAATAATAGCTTACACAGTCAGCTTTTAGAATTGATGTTACTTTTATATAGAAGTTAAAAAGCAATAGGCGAAGAATTAGTCTGTAAGTTTCCAACAGGGATTTATTTAATGTAAGCATTCTTCTCGAAGCGCTTATGGAAAAGTCCGAAATTCTGTGAAAAAAATTATTTTAGATAATAAATGTTTTTCTCACATATTCTGGACGATTCGAAGCACTTATTAACGTAAGAAAAATGGAATTTTTCGCTTATTTAAGTCATTACGTTTAGATATTCTTTTTAGTGAACAATTACCAAAAATAGATCAAAAAAGGGGTCACTTAAAAAGCGTTCGAAAAATTTTAAATACTATATACTATAAACTGATGACATACGAACATGTCAAATTCCAATTGGCTGATTGTCGAATTACTTCTTGATTTATTTCCATTTCCACCTATAGACTACGAAAGATGATTATCGCGGTAGAAACTTACATTTCTTGGTTCAATAAAAGATTACCACCGAAATAAATAATAAGCCAAGCAAGTATACATTGGATCTAACATGTACTTAATATATTAATGTACTTTGGATGTAACTTATCGTTAGGACTACAGAAAATTCTTTAAAGGAATTGCCAAAAATTCTTTAAAAAAATTTTTTTTTTCACATATATGATGACCCTGTATAAGCAGTAAGTTTACTATGTCTGCTGATACTACTAATAATAATAATATGACGAAAAAGCACAAAATCTTTACCTTTTGGAAGCAGTGGTTTCACTTTCATTTCTTTCCCAATTCAAATATTTGATTTTTCGCAAAAATAACAAAAAAAAAAAAAAAACCCCAAAAAAAAACATCTTGGAACACTTAACGCTATTAGTGGACATTCTGAAATACTTTTTGCTTTTACTCGTTCTTCTAAAAAAAAAAAAAGAAAAAAAAGTGCGGAATCATGCGGAAATAAATTAAAAGGAAAACATTAAAAAAAATAGTCAACATTATACATACTTGCATACATACGCGTACACGCACGCACACACACATACACACACGCGCGCATACATATATACAGCTAAGAAACATGGCCCAGTCTCGATAACTCAAATTGCTTTTAAAAGTAAACTTTAGTTTGGTGTGGTTTGCAAGGCACGAACAGATATTTATACAACGAGCAATAATAGCAAGAGTAACAACAAGAACAATAACAATAGCAACGACAACAAGAACAATATAAATGCACTCAAAAGGAAAAGATATCAATTTACACACACTTTAAAACATACAACAAACAATGTTTAGAGTGGGACAGCGTAGGATGGTGGAACAACAACGATTAGGACAACGTTTAAACATTAGTAAAAATGTTAAATGCATGCACACATACATATTTAGGATGGGGATGCTTACATATTGGACTTTGTGTTATAAAAATTTAAAAGAATAGAAATAGCAGCAACAACAACAACAAGAACAACAGCGACATTTTAGTTGCTAACTATACAGTAAAGTTTTTAAAATGTATGTACATGTATTCATATATGTGTACAAATACACACATATATATATATACATATATATACATATATATATGTATATATGTATATATGTATATATCTGTGTGTGTATGTATATGTATACATAACATATATGCGTATGTGTACCATTGTGGCGGCAAACAGTGGTGTTTCACCAACTCTCTCTCTCTCTCTTTCTCTCTCTCTCTTTCCATTTGTTTCCCTACTTGGCTGGACGCCACAATTCTAAAATACCAACTTAAGAGCAACAACAACAATCACTACTGCAGCTGTTCTATAGCTTGATTTAACACTTGAGTTAAGCTTGGTAAACATTTGCTGCAGCACGCACTTCTTCTCTTTCTGTTTCCCATTGTACTGTTGCTTTGTACCAACCAACCTACCTACCTACCTACCTACCTAACGAGTGTAAGCATATATATACACGCATACCCGTACAATACCATACATATTCTAACACTGTGTAATATGTATGTATAAGAGAGAGAATGAGTGGGCGATGGTGTTGCTGCTGTTACTTAACATAGCTATGCATTGTTGTGGTTGTCTGGGATTTACTTTCCTCACTATTTCAATGTCGTAAATGCGTGCCTGTGTGCGTGTATATGAATATACGAGTTTCTATATGTGTATGCGAACCATTATCGTCACTTAGCAGTGTTTTTGTGGTATCGCCACATTTTACAATTAAAGCGTTTTTATGAGCAGTCATGCAGTGGAATAAACCTCTGTTGCTCATCTCATTTCATCTCTTCTCTTATCCTCTTTATGTATTTATGCAAGTAAGCAAACATATATATATAAATATATATATATATATATATATATATATATATATATATATATATACATATAGTATAAAAAGCACTACATATTATCAGGCAATCCCTTACTGAATGCGTATCATACTATTTTCAATTTGAAGAAAAGGGTTTTCAAAGTTTAATTAAAATTAAAGACAAATTTATTAAAAAAAAAAAAATAAAAAAAAATAAGAAAAACAAACACAAAAAGAAAAAATAAATAAAAATTTAAACCTTCAAGACGTTGGGCTGGGTCAACAATAGCTACGCACTTATAACTACTGCTACTACTACCACGTATAGGCTTATTTCCCTTTCGATTTGTTTTTTGCTTTTTTTTTACCTTTTTCTTTTATTTTTACATTTCCTTCTTTTATTGTTTTAGAAAACATTCAACTTCAGCAGGATGAACGAGGGTGAACCAGTGAAGAACACAAAAGCACACACCGAGAATTGAATTTCATTTAAAACAAATAAATTCCAACATGGCTGAGCCATTAGTCTACTTGGACAACCAGTCGAATGACTATGTATGGCAAATAACTTAATTTAAGTGAAAATAACAAACACAGTAAAAGCAAAAAAAAAAAAAAAAAAAAAAAAAAAAAAAAACTTATAAATAGCAATAGCGAAGAAAATATATACGTATACGTAGGACGTACATACATACTTACATATATGTATATCGATATATTATATATATATATATCTATATATATTTGCTTAAGTTTCAAAATACTTGAGAAACCAATTGAGAGGCAAAAGCCCTACCCAGTCATAACGGTCTGCTTAGAGTTTGATGAATGGCCTCTTCATTGTCCACCGTAATAAGAGTAGGATACGGTTTTCGTATAAGCACAGTTATAAAATGTAACACCGACAATTATGAGCATTACGAGCACTTAACCAGATAAAACTGATTCCTTATATAGATAATGATTTAGATTTAGATTTAAAAGATTCAAAATTGTAAAAAATGTAAAAATTTTTATTAAAAAAATATATTAAAACAAGTTTATCAGGAAATAATCTTCACTTCCTTGAATTAGAGCCGCGCTATAAGAAGTTGACACATTTCGCTTAATATCTAACTGAATATGAAAAAAAAATGCAAAAAATTTAAGCTCAAATAGCCAATTTCTTAAAGATGTCTCGTTCGTTACCTTTCTTCGGAAACTTTAAGAGATTGAACGGAATACGAACGCAGCTATCTTTGTTTAATTTAAAAAAAAAACAACATATAATATTAGGACCTTGCAAAGGTTGTTATCATTTTTTCCCTTGAAAAAGCCATTTATTGAGAAAAATTAGTAAAATATATATTAATAAAGTTATTTTCTATCATTTTCTATATCTTTTTTCTAACTTTCTCGCAACGTGGCGATTTCGTGTCGGAAGAACTCATAATGATTCGGGGGCTATCTATGAATCGACTTTTTACGCAGTTGTTCAATTTTGTGGAACCGCATGCCAGCCAAGCCATGCTGCATCGATTTAAGCAAGTGGTAGCCAGAAGACGGTATATCCGGTGAGTACACTGAGTGCAGCAGAACTTCCCATTCGAGTTGCAACAATGTCTCCTTGACCTCTTTAACAAAATGTAGCCAAAATGACATCTGCATTCAATTCGCTTGGAAACCATTTTCCATCCTTTTGGACCTTTCTCATCGCATATAAACGTCTAGAAACAGTTAATTCATCAACTGTTAAGCTGTTCGGACGTTCTCTGAGAGTTTGTGCTGAGTTTCCGTCGTTTTCGTAATTTTTTTACCCTCCATTCAATTCTTTGTCCGTGATGCCGAAATAATCATCGAAATCAAAAGTGGCAATTGCAATATGATAAAGCAGCATTATCATAAGCTTTTAAAAGTTTTTTATGGACTTTGACAGCAGATTTTTTCAAATTATAAATGTTGAAAATGGATGTCGACAATGTATGTAGAAAATGCAATTTTAAGCGTTCCATGATTAGCGGCTCTTTACACTGAATAATTCAATAAGACTAAATGGAAAACTGTTGTTTTATGTAGAGGAAGATCGAAATTATCGAATTCAACCCTTAAATAAAGATTTTCTACATTCATTGTCGACATTCATTTTTAAAATTCTTTATTTGAAGAAATCTGCTGTCGAAGCCCATAAAAAAACTTTTAAAAGCTTATAGTGGTGCTGGTCTATCATATCCAAATTGTGGCTTTGGATTTCGATGGTTTAAAAATAGTGCTTTCGGCGTCAAGGACAAAGATCTGTCTGTGAAGGACCAAACAATATCGAAAACGACGGAAACTCAGCTCAAACTCTCAAAGAGCCTCCGAACAGCTGAGCAGTTGATGAATTAACTGTTTCTAGACGTTTATATGCGATAAGAAAGGCCCAAAAGGATGGGAAATGATTTCCAAACGAATTGAATGCAGATGTCATTTTGGTCACATTTTGTTAAAAAGGTCAAGGAGACATTTTTGCAACTCGAATGGGAAGTTCTGCTGCATCTAGCGTACCTATCAGATATACCGTCTTCTGGTTACCACTTGCTTAGATCGATGCAGCATGGCTTCGCTGATACACGGTTCCACAAAATTGAAGAACTGCGAAAAAAGATCGATTTATGGTTAGCCCCCAAAAACACTATGAGTTCTTCCGACACGGAGTTCCCACGTTGCGGGAAAGATTGGAAAAAGATGTAGAAAATGATAGAAAATATTTTGATTAATATATATATTAATATATTTTCCAATAATGACTTTTTCAAGAGAAAATATGAGAAAAATTTTTGCAAACATCGATTAGTATTTTAAGAACACATATTAGAGTTTAAAGTCCATTAAAACACTTAAGGAAGTTTCCTACCAAATGGTTGATAAACTTAATGTAACTTTCATCGAATTGTAGGGATTTTAAAAATACTGAGTATTGTAAATATTTACACATGTTTGTGACTAAAGCAAACAAAATGTCGCTATAATTTTTTAATGAGCATCAGTGTGGACTCTCTACGAAACGATATCAACAGTGTCAACGTAAGAGGGGTGAGTGAGTGAGCACAATACGAGAAAGGTTTACTTACTATATAACACTATGCGTTAAAGCTAACATTCATACGTACGTACATACGTACGTACGTACGTATTATTATTATTATATGTGCACTTATATGTACTATAGCATAGATCCCTTACAGCTAACATTCCACTCCTTTAGATATTTATTGAGAATTCTTTTTTTTTTTTTTGTTTTGTTCTTTATTGTGACGCCAATTTCCATCAAAATTTAATGGATATATTGGGCTACGCTGCTTGCACACAACATATGAACAACATATACGCTATAACGCGGGAATACGGGGAGCGGAGGATTGCAAATTAGTGTTAAATGTCTCTATAAATATAATTATTATGAGTCATTTTTGCGATTTAATATCTCTCATAAGGAATTTCTAATTGAAATTCTAGAAAATGAAAAAGAAAAAGAAAATTAAAACGCAAAACGAAAACTCTTAAGGAAAAAGAATTTTTCACACATATCAAGTTCTTAGTTCTTTGTAAGCAGCAGTACCTCTAACTAACTATCAACAGAGGAAAGATTCAGTAAATGCTTTGACCATAATGAAATGGCCATTTAATTTTTGAAATCTTTTCTTTTTTCTCACTCATTTTCAAACTCACACATCTCTCAGCATTTAAAACTAAACACAACACCATCAATGACTCTTTTGTTTTGTTACTAACAGAAGGAAGAGACAATATTGCGGTCATGCCTTTATGTGCGTTTCTATATAAAAACGCTGCGTAAAGTCAACTTGCATTTTTCAAATACTTTTGGGTATTGTGAGTTTCAAATAACACACAACAGCAACAACACCGAGACGATGACGACAATAATAGCAACAACCAAAAAATGCTTATATTTCTGTTTAATTAAAAATCAAAATCCAACAGCAGCACAATACCACTCGTACAATAACGATTTCTGTGGTAGGAATTTTTGCACGTTGAATGAACAACGAAAACAATACAACAACAGATATGCTATAGCAATAGCAGCAAAAGTAGAAGCCAAAAGTAAAGCCAAAAGGAAATAAAACTTGACTGCGTTAGCCATAGCCTGCGTGACGCGTAACGTTGTGGAGTCTTATACAGCCCAACGTGTAAAATGAATATAAGCATCAACCACTACGTTTAAAGGCCCTTTTTACAAAAAAAAAAAAAAAAAAAAAAAAAAAAAAAAAAAAAAAAAAAACGAACCATCGCATATATGTATATTGCAAAAAATTTCAAAAAGTAAACAACTAAAGAAGCTATATTCGCCTTTTGGCATATCTTGGGCATTCATCACCTCCGACTTTTTATTTTTTTATTTATTTTTTTTTCAATAATAGTTCTATTCTCAACAATGGTTCTATCTTGAATAGTTTTTACCTTAAAATGAAGAAGGGAAAAGATAAAGATAGATGGCAAAGAAGATAAGAGAACGATAGCGGACGAAAGGTTAAAGAGAGATAAATACGGACTGCAAGGGCAAATGAAAACAAAAATAGATAAGCAGAAAATCGAACGAGCAGACAGAAATGCGCACACAAGATAATCGGAAATGGGAAAACCGAATAGATGTGAGACCAATTAGTGGAAAGCCAAATGGACGGATGGATGGACGGATGGATGGACGAATGGATGGACGGATGGGTAGACGGATGGATGGACGGATGGATGGACGGATGGATGGACGAATGGATGGACAGATGGATGGACGGATGGGTAGACGGATGAATGTACTAGAAAACATATGTGAATGCAAGATAGAATAAGATAAAAACAAAAGACGGCGCAAAAGCAAAGAGTGCAACAAGTACATAGATGGTGGAATATATGGACGAAAGAGAAAACGAAGACAGAAGCAAAAGGATCTAGAAAAGAAAAGACAGACATTCGGAAGAATAGAAATAAAAAGATGAAGCATAACGTATGAATGTAAAGCGAAAAAACTTGTTCTCTCATATTTCTAAACGCTCTTAACTTGCACCTAAGAAAGTATCAAGTGGTTCGCATCGAATATTCTGATACTTCCAGACTACTACCAGGTTTCGTGGTATTCATAAGACGGTATAATAAAAATTTTAATATTCCCTCTATATTCACGCTTTCTTTCGTTTCGATAAAAAGAAAAACCAAAAAAAAAGAGTTCAACAAGAAAACGTATCTTCCCCTTATATGAATATATTCCCGATTATCTTGATTATCTTGAGGATCTTGATCTTGATGTTATGAAAAGAGATCTTTTACAAAATTTACATCTTCGATCGTTTATTGAAATGATGATAGCAACGAAGTACGTGACTTTTACTGCAGCAGTATCCTTCGATGTGAAACATAAAGCAATTGTTCTTCAAATATACCGCGTCCGCATACTTGTTGTTGTTGTTGTTGAACGTTCATTCTGTACTTATTGGAATGTTTGCAACAATTAGGAAAAAAAGAGAACAACAGCAACACATAACGGCATTAGTGTTAAGTTGGGAATGACGACGCTGGATAGGGGCAGTGATGGCATGGTGTGATATGTGCATAGTTTTCTTCTTCTTCTTCTTTTTTTTTTAAAGCATGTGGTCATCAACTAAAATTTAACGCGCTTTTATTTATTTTGGAATTTTTTGTTCTCGCTACAGCTATTTTATGTGCGTGTGGGTGGATATCAATTTATTTCTCAGGTCAACACACAAAGAAAAATTTGACATTTTGAAATGTAAACACATCCATATAGACCAGACAGAGAATAATATAAATAATAAGAACAACAACAACAACAGTAAATCGATATTAAGTAAATTGTTTTGAAACGATTACCAACCAAAGAAGACGAAAAACGCAAAGCAAAAGTAAAAAAAAAGTAGCGATGAAAATCAATTTTGATTTTTTACTATTCAATCATTTGACGGTTATCGGCGTTAAATCGTTTCTAAATTCTCTTTGTCTTTGAAGTTTCCTTTTGATAGTTACAAACCTAATGACAAAATGAAATATACTTTTCACCTCCGGTGGAGGGTATAAAAACGTTCAGATAGACCTAACTTAGATTTAACTACACACAAAATGGGAAACCTTAACATGCCCACTAGAATTGACTTAAAATATTATTCGAATAATACGCTTAAGAAGCCTTGGCTTGATTAAGCAATTTTTTTAAAGAATTCTTCATCTTATCACGACTGCTAGCTACCTTAAATTTGATCCAGATTCTTATCAGAACTACGCATATATTCAATAAGAGAATAATCCCGCTTAGTGTAGATCAAACGTCTTATGCGTAAGGAAATTTAAACGCTTATGCGCTCCTGTGATATTATGTTAATATCACAAATGATTAAATTTAGAAGACACAACAAGTACTTGAAGGTAGTGGTGGTGGATATGCGAAGAAGAATTTTATTATTCTTACCCAAGGTTTAAATTATCAACATTCTACAATTCGGATACTTTTTTCAAAACTATTCTCTATAAAATATCAAAAAAGGGTCATGATTTAGATACTTTTCATTATAAATATTTCAAGTTTTAAAAAAGTTCACCTCAGTTCTTAAATAAATTTTAGAAAATACGATGATATTCTAGTAAAAATCAATTAAAGCAGTTTTGACATCATCAAGATTTACATTATTCGTCATTAAGTAATAATGCTAAGACATTTGATAAGATATTAAAAAAAAAAACGAATCTCGAATATTCAATACTATGGTTAGAAATTAAAAAATAACTTAAAAAGTTTTGTATGGAATTAAACGTAGTTTTCTAATGTATTTCCTTGGGTTCGTTCAACGAAATTTTCATTCGGTAACTCACCGTAAAAAATGAACTTTAAGTCGTTAAGACGTTTTGTTCTTTCAATAATAATTCGTTCAATCGTTTATTCGCTCATTTGTTTATTCATTCATTCGTTCGTTCATTCATTCATTTGTTCTTTCATTCATTCGTTCATTCACTTTGTTATGAAAATTCTTTCCCACAAAGTTATTAAATATTTAATTAGGGAACTTGCGATTATTTTAAATTAATGCTTTATATTTAATGTTAGAATACTTGGTCTGTCGAAAAGACTTATAAAATATTCTTAAAAAGCTTATAATAGATGACTGATCTGATCTATACGCAATGTAACATAAGAATTTGTTTACTCTAAGCATCGCTCTACTTGCTAACACGCAAACGTTGTTTATAAGTCATTATTATCATGAAAAAATAGAAGCAACAGCAGAAATTTGACAACTTTTACAAAGAATACAAATACATACACGTACACGTACACATATATATATAATTATATATGAATATTTTGCATATAAGCATCTTGTATTAAAAAAGTAAAAGAAAACCATAAAAGGAAATGAGATTCATTTTAAATTACAGGCAGAGTATACGCATGTTACTCATTATTATCAGTTGTCTTGGACTTTGCGTTAAGTTACACGCTTTAATTTTACAAAACAAAAAAACCGGAAGAAGATTATAAAATGCTTCTCTTCTTCTTCTTCGTTCTCTTCTTTAAAACATAAAGAAAAAAAGAAATAAAAGAAAATGAGCAGAGAGAAAGAAAAAAAAAACTCTGATTTACATGCCTTTCATTATGTTCTCATATCCTGGATAAAAAAAACTATAGACTTAAGTAAATTTCGAGTGGGTGGGTGGGTATTCTTTGTAAGTGTAAAGTTTCTTTTCTTTTAACCTCCTCGCTACCATTTTCATAAGCAAGTTTACAAGTATGCATTTGTGTCCGCAATGCGAAGTGAAATAGTCATTGACCCATTTTCATACGTTTTCATACAATTTTTGCGAACCGTTTTTCTAGTAAATAAATGACTATAAGACGGAGGCAAGTCTAAAGAATAATCCGCGTAATCAGGATAAGTTTCCAGCCCAAGAGTAATAATAACTTCCTGAGTTGCTTTTGCTACGTACGGACGGACGGACATATATGAATGTTCTTGTTCCTCAAGAGTAAAAAGTTTTAACGGTTTCATAGCATATTTCAACCCGAAACGAACTTCATCATTTCTACAACTTAAGCTAAGTTTTTTTTCTTTTCATTTTAAATCGGAATAATATGTGGTGCCGTTGTTGATATCAATCTCTGAAGAACAGCTTGCAGATAATTGCGATTTATACCGTAAAAATATTAATGTAAAATACTAAAAATTTATACATGAACTGTCGGGAGCAATGAACACGTCAGATACGGCAGGTGCGGCAAGTAAGGCAGGTACGTCAGATGCGGCAGATAGGCAGGTAAGGCAGGTATGGCATGTACAGCAGGTATCGCAGGTATGGCATGTACAACAGGTATTGGCAGGTATCGCGGGGATGGCAGGTATGGCAAGTGAGACAGGTACGTCAGATACGCCAGGTATGACAGGTGTGGCAGATATGGCAGGTATGGCAGATATGGCAGGTGCGGCAGGTATGGCAGATATGGTACGTAAGGTTGGTACGTCAGGTACGTCAGGTACGGCAGGTATGACAGTTGTTGCAGGTATGACCGGTACGGCAAGTACGACAGGTATGTCAAGCACGTCAGGTATAAAGCAACCAATTTCAATACGCAGAATTTATTTGTAGACCTAACATATGAAAATAATTATACTTACATTTACGTATGTGTGGGTGTGTCCATTATATTTCTATATATTTCAATTTTCTTTTACGCAACCCATAGATGTGTTTCCTTTTCTTTTGTTTTTGTTTTCCTTACATTTTCACAGTTCCCTTCACATCGCTCTGTTTTATTACAGATTAGATTTGTTTATAAATAAGCAAGAAGATCATACTCATTATACTTGCGAATGTTTTACATCCATTATCATGTTCTTGAATACAAAAAAAAAGAAGAAGAAAAATATGAAATTTCGATGTTCTGTAATATTGCACGACCCATTTTTAATGGGACGTTCCCATTTTTATACAAAAGTACTCCAGAGTTTTGGAACCAAGTAAGCAAAACCATTCCAGTTTTTTTTTTTTTAGAAAATTCGACTTTGTTCGTTAGCATAGTCTTCTTTAAGAGAGAGAGAGAGACACACAATCCTTAATGAGATTGAATTGAAAAATGGCTGCAATAAATGAAAATTATGATAATGTCATGATTTTTTTAATATGATGACATTCGGTCTCATATGTCAAAGGTTAGGAATATTGAACTAAAATGTGCGCCATGGTCTCCGTCCTCTTAATTAAATACTGACGTGTTTAAATAGTGCCTTCATTTTTGCGATGATACTCATCATAATGGTTTGTTTTATAAATGGATTTCAAAAGATCAATTGCAGCAGCATATTTAGTACGGAATTTACATCTTTTCTGAAAGATGGGCGAAGCAATACTTAGTGGTGTTCAATAGTTTGAATACAAGATTTCATGCTATTACTTTTTATAATAAATTTTAAATTTTACAAAAAAAAACAAGAAACGGCAGAAATTTATTTATATACCTAATATTTACCTTGCAAGTCGAAGGTTTTTCACTCATATTATACAGGGGTTATTAAAAAGTTTTGTTCATGATGAAGCAAAATGTGCCAAAGGAGAAAATTTTTGGAAAACCTTTGTATATTAGGTTATGTGTGTTGTGTTAAATTTTCATCTAAATATTATGATTTTATTATGCTTAAGTTTTAAGATTGCTTACGTTTGTTTAACACGTTACGCTTACAGATATATGAGCGAAATAAATCAACGAAAAGAATATCAATACAAAACAAATGATGAAGATCAAATGTTTCCTTTGTTTTTTGCCTTTTATGCTGCTAGTAGAGCACAGCATACATATGTATATGCATGCATATGTATGTATGTATGTATAATCACAATAAGATTAAATAACATGTTAACGCACTCACACACACAAACACACAGTGTTCGATAAATAGTTGTACGTACATTTTACATTAGATTTTTAATAACTAAATTATGTATAGAAAAAATTCAATGAAAATGAAAATGAAAATGAAAATGAAAAAAAAAAAACTCAACAACCCTAAGCATGTTATTATCTTTTTGTAAAAAGATGTCATTTCTTACAGGTTATGACAGGTTGTTAAAACACATATAAATGTAACACGTTTTACTCAAGTATTTACATACGCACGTACGCGCGTATACATGTTCATACATGTTGAAAACTTTTATTCTTTCGAAATTCGATTTTCGTGTACAGTTGCATTAGTATTAATATCCAAAATATAAAAAAAAAAAATAAAAAAGATCGAGGAGGAAAAAAAAGAATCTTACACAATCACAGTAATACTTTGGAAAAAAGCAAAATTTAGAAATCAACAGATTGTAACATATGTACATGGGCTTGTGTCATGTTAGAATCGCTTACAGAAGCACACACACTTAGATATAAAAGGCGAAGAGAAGAGAAAATTGATAGAGTTGTCGTCTCTGTTCTTATTTATGTATAACGGTGCAAATAAGTGGTGGTAGCATCAGCAGCAGTAAAATCTCACATTACAGAAAAAATATTAAAAAAAAAACAAAACATATACATACCTACACACACATACATTGCATTGAATATAAATATATTTTCTATATATTCCCGTAATAGTTAAAACTTACTATCGATAAGATTTCAGGCATACTCTCCGGTACAATAACAAAATGCTAAGTATAATGATGGTAACAAATTTGTTAGAATTCTACATTGGAATAGTTACCTAAAGAATACATGTAGAAAAATGGAAAAGAAAAGAAAAAGATAAAAAAATAATTACATTCTAGTAGAGAGACAACATTTATGATATCACTTAAGACAGCAAATTTTCATACGAATTTCTAATTGATCTTAACGAGATTGATTTTACACCTCCTATATACTGGGAATGATGCTAATTTACTTCCAAATTGAATAGATATTATGTTATTGATTGTGTAATTTGTTGTCTTTTTTGTCTCAAGTATTTCATCTCAGATTATTATATTCTATGGATTATAGATTAGATTTTTACTAGGTGGTTGCAAACGTTTTAATCAGTAACTCTTACAGGTAAAAGTGTTAAAGTAATGGGAACTATGAGTGTAAATAAGGATTGAATTCGATCATTTTGACCTTTCTCTATCCAAAACAAGAATTTTCCATTTAGTTTTATATAATTATTCAGTGTATAAGGCTGCTAATTATGGAACACTCAAACTTGCAAATTTCTACATTCATTGTCGACATTCACTTTCAACATTCACAATTTAAAAAATCTGCTGTCGAGGTTCACAAAAAACTTTTAAAAGCTTATACTGATGCTGCTCTATCATATCCAAATTGTCGCTTTCGATTTCGATGGTTTAAAAATGGTGGTTTCGGCGTCAAGGGCAAAGATCTGCCTGTGGAGGACTAAGAAATATCGAAAACGATAGAAACTCACCTCAAACTCTCAAATAGCTTCCGAACAGCTTAGCAGTTGATGAATTAACTGTTTGTAGACATTTATATGCGATTAGGAAGGCCCAAAAGGATGGGAAATGGTTTCCACACGAATTGAATGCAGATATCATTTCAAACACATTTTGGGAAAATGGTCAAGAATACATTTTTGCAGCTGGAAAATTCTGCCATATCCAACGTACTTACCAGACAACCTGTTTTCTGGTTACCACTTGCTTAGATCGATACAGCATGGCTTATATAGAATTCAGTAATGGAATGAATACGAGTTCAATTTGAATTTTTAGAAAAACTATCTTTTTTTGACTCTTTCTTTGTCCGAGAAACTATGACATGCACATAATTAATATCTTATGAAATCATCATAAATAGATATTAAAACAACAACAAAAATTATGAAAATGTAACAAATGAAACACAGCCTGATCGTAAACATAGTAGTAAATTTCGTTATCAAATAATCCTTATTCGAAAGTCGATCACTGCTACTAATGGCTGAATAAATGTCTGTATTTCATATACGATTTAAATTGAATGAATTTAAAAACATCATATAATTGAAGTCACACAGAGTAGCTTAAGACCGACCATATGTGCCTTTGTTGGTTACTAACTCTACCGAAATGAGATTTGAATCCAACGCCTATGCCATGATGACCTACTAATCTTACTCTCTAGCATCTCAGCTACCGTTGCCGATTAGGTGAATAAAATTAATTCCAAAAAATCGAATAAATTTCAATGCAAAATAATAACTTATAAAAAGTTATTAATTTAAAATATATCGACTTATATGGGAGAGAATGATACCGAAACCGTTAATGTACAGAGAAAAAAGAGAGAGATTTAAACTACTTTTTGTTTTTAAAAATAACTAACAAGGAAACTTTCTTGATATAGATATGTGTATCGGATACTTTGTATGTACAATTAAGGAAATCAAACTATATGTGTAAAGGGAAATTCTGAAGTTTCTCAGAGATATTTTTGCATTTTCTACCGTAAGATCTTTTCTTCAAGTGTAATATAGTTAAACAATTCTTTGGTGTAACGCTGTACATACTGTACGTACTTCTTACCATTTTTATTCATATTTATTTTCTCACTATGTATATATATATATATATATGCATAGATATATGTATGTATGTATGTAAAAGTACAGACACGCATAGACACATAAAAATTACCAATAAAAATTTCCATAATCTAATATTGTGCAGTTATAAGTCTTCGCAAATGACTCCCATTGGGAATAAAGGTTTTAGTATGAGTAGCTCATACCCACAAAGAGGGACACACACACATATATGCATAGAAAACTTTCATATTCGAACAAGATGTTTGCGCTTCATTTTCATTGCATTTGAATTGAATTGATATGATTTTGTTCTGAAAGACATAAAAGTCAAACAACAAACAACAAGTAAAACTTGTAAATATATGCTGTAATGTGCATGTGTGTGTGTGTTTGTTTGAAAAAGGTAAGGTTTTCTTTTCTAATTTATTTTTGTCTTTTCCTTTCCACATCACCATCACTTAAGTAATAAAAAAAAAGGTTTCTATGTATATATACATATATATTAGTATACATATATACACATATATATATATATATATATATATATATGTATTAGTACATATACGTATGTGTGAACATATAAAATAAAAATACTTTTTAAAGATACTCCCAATATGTCACAACTTAAAACTCATATATTTATTTGCTTCTCTATCAAAACTGACCTTTAATATTGACTTATTAGATGATTTTAAAGGTACGCTGTAAGAAGATCTGAAAATGGAACTACATCAAGATTGCACAAATGAGTGTAATGACATTCTAAAAACAATACATTTTAAATATTGTGTCAGCTCTTACAAGTCGGTACACAAATTTATTTACTTAAAGCTTTTTTCTCGTATCTTCAAATCTCTAAAGAGCTTTACGTATAAGAATTCACAAGTCGAATAAGTGGCGTGTGCAGGGATCGAATGGTTTTTTTCTATTTTTTTTTTTTTTTTCAAATGCAAAAATGGACAATAGCTTGCGCTGATTCAAATTTAAATATCGATCAATTGCTTCTTCAATATGTCAAGCTTCACGATCTCGTCTTTATTCCAGAACAGTTGTGATCATTTTGAGTGTAATTTGGATACGCTCAATTTCCGGCGGCGATTGACTAAGAGATAGTGTCAACCGAAAGCTAAAAGACTTCAGTACTTTAAGTAGTTAGTTACTGTGGAGGTCCCACATTCTCTATAAGAATGACCCTCGGAATAGAGAAGCAGTTATATGGTTGAGAGCAGGTCATAGCTGTGTCGACATTTCCATTTGGACTTTGGAAATCTATGCAGAGTAATGTTTGTGTGAAGAATCTGAACGTTAAAATGGCTATGCCGCCGAATTTCGGAACCCCAGAAGCATTATTGTCCAAACTATGGTTACCACGAGTACCAGGGTGTCCATTCAAAAAAATATATAATATAATATATAATATAGCTATATTTGTTTTCACTATTTGTAAAATGTCTACATAAGTACGTCGGAATGCTGATAGATGGAAACGATCCCTACGGGTAGTTTAGTGGTTATCACAAAATAGTAGGAGACCAGGGTACTAGATAAGTCTTACCTTGTCAAGAAGGAAAAGTTTGACTTACACCCATCCCCTTATAACTGAAACTTCAAAATCAGCAGGCCTATGTAAATGGTGTAGGATTCTTCCAACCATTGGAGTGCGCGGGATATCGCTTATATTCAGCCCGTTTAATTAAGCATAGAGTGCTATTACCATTCGACGTCATACTCAAGCCACATAAAGCAATTTTGAAGCCCACTGTGAGCACTTTTCCGTTTAATGCAACCGTTTACCTACACACGCATTTGTCGAACAAGTTAATAGTTTGGTTAATAATTTACGGATTTAATTCAGATAAAATTACTCTTTTTTGCAAAATTCGATTTTGTTCGTAAAGATAGTCATGTTCAAGAATTATATCTTCAGTCTAATGCTTCTCCAGACTTAAAATGTGTTTTTTTTTTGTTTGTGGAAAGATTTGTCAAGACCCCCTTAAAGCATCCTCCAGTCTCTCCAATGATTATTTGATGGAAAATTTTTTCACGGAGTATCTTTTTAAAATTTGACATAATTATCTCTTTGTGACATCCATTATTTACGACATGATTGATACAGGTTTAACTTCGTTTCAAATCGAAAAATCATCGATTAATTTTAATTTTTGAATGAGAGGAGTTCTCCATGCGGTTACATTACACACACGGATGGACGAACGGATGAACGGGCAAATGGACGAAGGGACGAATGGACGAATGGAAGAACGGACGAATGGACGAACGGATAAACGGACGAATGGACGAACGGATGAACGGACGAATGGACGAACCGACGAATGGACGAACGGACGAATGGACGAACGGACGAATGGACGAACGGACTTGCTGAAATCGATTCTAAATTTGAGGCTGATTAAGAATATATATACTTTCGGAGTCTCCGATTTTGCAAAGAATTTCACAAAATGGATATGGGTATAAAAACAAATATTGCATATATACTTTACTTACCAAACTAGATAAGGAGGAGAGTTGTAATATTTATGTTTCACTTAATTTTGAAAGACCTATAAAGAAATTGAAACAAAATTTTAAACTTAACATAACAAAAACACGAGGGAAATAACTTAATTCTAAATCATTTACAAAAAAAATAACGATCAAATCGCAAAATCGTTTCAGCGATAGCATATATATTTTCGCGATTTGCTTTAATAAGCGATATTCTTCCGGCTAATCAACAAAAAAAAGAAAAAAATTTTAAAGCAACACGTGAAATAGCATAACGATAACAATCTTTAATGAGAGTTACGTACCAGAAGGGAGCAGCCGATAATAGTGAGTTGCGAACATATCGTGTTTTACTAACTTATTTTGAGACAACTTGAAAGTATTAAATGTTTATGAAGCGCGATTTCAACAAAATCGCGAATACTATGGCAAATAGTCAGCGATGATGGTTTTGCATAAAAACGTGAAGAACATTCTTAATGGAAAGCATTGACGATCGAAAAGAAGAAAGCTTTATTTCAAACTTAAAACCAAAATTATAATTTTCATGGTCCATCTATTATATTCTTTAACAGTAAAACAAAAAATGATTTTTAATATACATTCCACATGAACTTAATTACAAGTTTCATGTTACAATAAAAGGTAATTATTATTATTTAAAATATAAATATTTTGTATATATTGTTATATATATATATATATATATATATATGCGTGTGTGTTTTTTTTTCTTTTTTTGTTACGAATTCATTTTAATTTGTATTTATTTAGTCAGAAGCACGTAAAAAATAATTTATATAAAATAATAAATACACACCATATTCCACTCATAAAATTAAGCTAATTAAATAACAATTTAAATGTGTAAATGCAGACAAGTGTGCACGTGTATATATATATATATATATATATTCGGAGATTGTTTACACATAATTTATGGATAATTTTTCCCTATTTCGAGTTAATTCGAGTCATTATGAGAGGTGTCATTTGGATTTTATTCTACTATTGATTGCATAGATTAATGAACAGCTCAACTGTACTTAAGTTGCAATATTTATCAGATAGTACCAAATAACAAGTAACAACAGTAAGTAATCAACCAAACCAAAAAAAAAAAAAGAAAATCAAACCCCAAAAAATATATTTTTTATAAATATTTTAAGAATTTGAACACAATTTCGAAAAACAAATTGTCGTTTTCTTAAACTTCAAATTCTTAAGTTACACGTGTACACGTTTAAGGTAACTTTAATTCGTGTTATATCTTTTCTTTTCTTTTTGAATCTCAACACATGTGAATCCTTTCTTAAAACGAATTTGAGTACGAACGAATCACAAGTAAGTTAATTATGAATTTTTTTTTTAAAGGCGAGACTTTTCGATATTCATCATCATCATTTAATAGTCGCAAAAGTCTGCTTGTTAATCGTGTTAGTCATGATAGTTGATCGACTGAAGAGCTGTTTTTATACATCATATAAAAAGTTTTGCGAAATAGTAGTTTTAATACTTAATTAATATTTACTACAGCTTGTGGTCTCTTGTTAATCATTTTTATGAATATTTATACAGATTTTTGTTTTTTTTTTTTTATTATTATTTAGTTTTCAATTTTCCAATTTTTGTTAAGTATGTTTACGAACGGATGGTCTACGCTTTTCAACTGAAAATATATGTAAAAAATCTTCACAGGGAGGGAAAAATTTAAAAGGAAACAAGCGAACAAAAGAATCAAGTGAGAGGTAGACGGATTGTAAGGCGAAGAGCAAGACTGCTAATGACAAAGCGATTAATAAACAAATAAATAGTCCAAGAAATGGGAAGATGAAGAGACGAAGACGAGACGAATAGACGAAAAGATCCCAAAAACATAAAAGTAATAGTGTAAGGCTCAGTTTATTATGACCAAATATGATTAAAATCATACGCTTATAGAACATTAACTTTTTACATGAGATCTCCAATACGTATTTGCGATTTTTACAATTGATATGACGTGCGACAGGTCTAGTAATTAATACAATACAAAGATTAGCGCCCTACCTTTTCTTCGATACACTACTGCGTCGTAGAATACATTACTTAAAAATACACTTCACTTCATTACAATTAACCTTAAAGTATGTATATATATATAGGTATATATATATATGTGTATATAGATATACATTTCCTAACAGTGATTGCAATGAACGAAATCAACATAAAACTAAATTAGTTTAAGAAACGAGAAACAACAGCAATTAAAACACAAAAAACCAAAAAAAAACAAAGCTGTTTTGTATGCTTTGCTGTACCACACTAGTAAAGAAAGAGACAGAGAGTTTGAGAAAAAGCTAAGCTAGTATCTGTAAATATAATATAAAACGAACTATCAAATGTTCGTATGCATGTGTTTAAAGAACAATCATCATAGAAAAGTCTGTAAAAGTTTAAATGATAAAGCAACGAATATTTTAAATACTTTCATGACAATAGCTGTGACGATGAAGCGAGAGCAAAAAAAGACAAAAAAACAAAAAGGAAGAAAAAAACCAAAAAAAAAATTAAAAACAAGGGCGAAAAAAAACGAAACTCGAGTAGCATGAATGAGATGAAGCAGATAAATGTTGGAGGCAGCAGACAACTAATAGTGCTGTAAGAAAAACGAAGAGAAAGAGCCAAGAGATATCGAAACGAATGCCACATACCGAGCTAAAAACAGGAAGTTTATATGTATATATATAAACTTTATATATATATGTATATATATATATATATATGTGTGTGTGTGTGTGTTTGTGTGTTTGTGTATGTATGTGTATTTATGCTTCTATGCCTGTATACAAAAAGCCACAAGAACTTGAGCAACTCATTTACCGAACATGGCAGAAACGAGTTATGCACGCATACACATTGCCAGTACCAGCAGCGGTCGCAATGGTAACAGCAATAACAGCAAACGAATTCAACAAGTTAAGCATACATACAACAATCAAACAATTCGTTCGTTTAGTCACCAGGCGACAAATGCATTGAGGGCAATAACGCTTATACATGCATGCATGTGGTTCCGCACAGTATCTATGTGTGCGTGTGTGTGTGTGCATGTTTTCGTATCTGTTTGTTGTTTTTGGATACAATAAAGAAAGAATACTTCTATTAATGCTACTATTTAAATTGTTTTAGCAAATACATTTTCCTAAGACACGGTGTACATAACTTTTTAGATATTTCAGCGAAAATCAAACAAATTTAAGTTAATTTTGAAAAAAAAAAAAAGAAAAGAAGAAATATTCGACTATTTTTAATAGAAAGGAGAAAAAGAGAAGAAAAATGTACTGCATGTGCACGGGATTTAATTGATTTGAATTTTTAAAGAATTTAAAAGTGACTTTAGAAGAGGCAGGAATGAAAATATTCTAGCCTTTAGCATTTAAGTTTAGCTTTGCCTGATAACACAAATTCAATAAGAAAAAAAATGTATAAAAATAATACAAATAATGCTTTATATGCCAACTAATAAGCACGGTACGAATCTTGTCTATAAGTGATATTATATATAAAAATACTTAAACTTACACTTGCTATACATACATGGTTTTATATCCAAATATTTGGCCAAAAATTTACAGTTATGCCTATACTAACTAACATTGCCTCTGGATAGGAAATATTACAAAACTATTTCTAAATTCATAAATAAAACGTAGCATCAACATATATAAGACGAAATATACGATGTGTAACATAACACACTAACAGAAACACTATCACAAACAGTAGATCTATCCTGGAAAAAGCAATTAATTTTTTTACTACAAATTCTCCTTTACTAAGTATTAACATTATTTTTTAACATTAACGAGAAAATGAGATTATTTTACATGTACTGTTTGCTCTTTACAATACAAGAGAATAATTCTCAAATTCATAACATAACATACTTTCAACATAGTTTCACAATTATTTTATACTTTCCATGTTAAGTACTCTAAAAATTCATGTATGAATCTGTATGTTTCTTTTTCTATTACATAGTATGGTTACGTTTTTAACATAAATTATAGTAATATCTTTGTCATAATTATGGTAACTTTATTATAAAATCTCGTTGTCGTTTAGTTACCACTTTCAACTAAAATTATTTTTCTGTAAATGTACAACTTTTGTTTTTAAATATTTTATTTTTTTATTATTTATATTGAAAAATATATATGTCCAAATATATATATTTCGTTTTGTTTATGATAACTATTTGTTGAAAAGCAAATAAATATATTTTTTTGAAACGAATCAACGAGAAAAATATGAGATTTCACAAAGTGCCGTGAGGATTTTAAAAGTCCTTTTATCTTCATCTTAGACTGCAACTTGTTGCTGAAATGAAAAATCTCTATTACTTCCTTGTTTCGCTTTATTAACACACAAACACAAATAAAGAAAATATTTCATTTCCCACAAAAACATTGTATACGCAGCAATACCAAAAAAAAAAAAACAAAAATTTACGGAACAGAGAGTGTTGGTTTAGCAATCTGTTCATGTTCGGTTAGTTTAGCAGCATGTTTATGTTCGCTTAGTTTAGCAACATGTGCATTTTCATTTAGTTTAGCAACATGTTCATTTTCATTTAATTTAGCAACATGTTCACGTTCAAGGCTAAATATGAAGTCGCTCGAAAGGCAGCTTTTTTTTGCGTTTTAGAAATCAAGCTATAAATATAAAACAATACTTTAATAGATTTATATGTAAGTGTTTGAGTAAATTAATAAATTGTTCACATATACTTCATATTCATTGCTATGGATAAATAAGACGAACTTTTACCAGCTTCAACGAAAATAAACATTGTAAGAGAAATGAAAACTTAAAAAGGATTGAAAACAAAAGTCAGGCTTGAATATTTGTCTAAATGTTGGAAAATCATTGCAAAATGAGAGAAGACGAATATAAGAAGTAACAAATAAAGATTAAAACAAAAAAAGAATTATTATTGAATTAAGAATAAGGCAAGAGATGTAGAAATATTGAATGAATATATTAAATGAATATTTATATGCAGAAGAGGTTGGAAGTTCAAGTAAAGAGGGGAATTTGAATAAAACAAAAATATTTGCTTCTCCAATAAATCCTCCTACATAAAGGAACCTAAACAGATTTTCCCTTTTGTTTGACATTGAAGTGCAAAATAACTGCAAATAAAGCAATTATTCTTTGAAATAATCCAGCCGCAACCATGTTGCTGGTGTGATTAATTCATCTCTTCTCTTAGTCTAAGAATTCATTTCATTAGTCTAAATTATAATAATAATAATTATAATAATAATGTTTGAAATAATCTGATAAGACTAACGGTATTTAATACCTAATAATAATTATTAATTGATTTTTGAGATGAACTAATTAATAAATAAGGTGATATATGGAATATTTAGATTTAATGCGGCCAAACGCGTTGAGATTTACTTCTATAAACATTGGAATTTTCTTCACCAAAGTGTATCTAATATTAACGAAAATTTACGGATACTGAAGGTCGCTAATGCATATTAATTAGCAAAACCATTGAGAAGAAAAGAGTTAAAACCTTTTGCTCCGTATAAATTTTATTCACATTTCATATTAAATATTAATGCATAAAGTCAATCAATGTTCTGAAAAAAGCAAAACCATATAACAAAAAGTCTACGAGAGAACTTTTTGTGTAGTGTAAGTAGTAGAAAGCAGTAATGAACTCGCACTTACGAGTAAGTTTAGAAGAAACAGAATATTTTACTGAAAAAGAGTTCAAAAGACCTAAATATTTAATCTCTTAAATATTTAGCTTGCAAAAGATAAAAAAAAATCGTAATATTTTCATCGCTCTTACAGAATTTATCTTTTATCTAATGGATTCAATATTTTTTAGAAGGATACTTTTTATTATCTTATTTCTCTATTCGACTAACTAGAGCAATGAGTAATTGACTTCATAAGATAATATATATAATACTTATCTACAGCTATTGTCTCATTTTTATTTATGATATCATTTATTATAATTTTTGTATTCATTTTAATTCCCTAACATTCAAGTCGAACTAAAGTTCACTCAGAAACTAGGTCAACTTGTAGAACAAAAAAGAGGAAATAAATTTTAATTAATTTTATTAAAGTAACAATAATTGTTAAGCACATAAATTTTTTTTTTCCTTTTTTCTATATATTCATGAACGTACATAATTACCAATTATAGATATTCGTGTATACAGAAATGATATATACTGACATATATGTTTTCTTTGTTCAATATTTACATCATTTTCCGTTGCAATACATAAGTAAATAACTGCACTTTTGATCCGTTCTTTTATCATTTAATAATTAATAACAAATTAAAAAAAACAAGCCTCAATGTGTCATCATGTACTCGTATGTTATTAACAACAATAAATGAAAATCAGAAAAATTATAGTTTAAAGCGACTCTTTGGATGCATAACCGTTACTTATGTGGTTACATAAGAAGCAATTTAATAAACTTTAAACAAAAAAAAATACCGATATAGTAGAAAGCAATTTTTTTTAGAACTCTTTTATATATAAATATATATATATATATATGCATAACACAGATGTTTACATCTTAAGGATTTACATTAGGAAACTGCTGATGACTGTTACTTCATTGACAAATAATAATATCATTTTTCTATCAAATCTGATTTGATGATAAGATATTGAAGAGAACGCTCCAACAAGCTAATATCTCAACAAGACTTTTTTTTAAGATTTTTTATCTTATCTTTTACCTTATAGAGTCGCTTATAGTTTTATAGGGTCTTCGAGGTTATAAAGCATCCCCCGAGAATGATAAACATATGTTATATTTGTTAAGATAACTTTTACTTATTTTCATACCATATACGGTTGCCGAGACATATGCATTAATACCTGTTGCTCCTGCAAATTTCATGTAAAAACAAAAATATGAATATCTACGTATGCCTACGTACGCGTATTTATTCAACCATTTAATGTCGAATAACAAAAGCTGATGACAAATTTTGTAGTGTGGGTAAGTTCCATATGTGAAAGCAAAAACCAAAAAAAAATAAAAGGAAGAGAGAAAACAGATGAGACAGCATATAAATCGAATAATAATGTTAATACGCGTATACGCGTATGCTTGTATAAATAATTTTCCTCATGAATGATTTTTTACTACCTCATGGTTTATTACAAATTTTTTTCTCAATAATTATTTGGAAAAATTTCCAAAACAAAAAATTCAAAAAAAAAAAAAAATATATAAAAAATCATAAACGAACAAGGAAAAAAAAAGACCAACTTTAAAAAAAAAAATTAAAAAATGTTATTTGGAAATTTTAATGACGGAATTCGAGCGGCGTTATATAGTGAAGTCACACATGGATATGTGCCATCAAATGGGAGTACGAGATGCAGTATGCCTGACGACGGACCAGTTGCTTCCGAAATGGACGCTATAAAATATTATGGACTGACCTCAATTCGCCGCGTAGGCAAGAATCCCCTAAGCTTAGACCATCAGTACAAATAGCAGAGATGATGGCAAAAGAAAAAAAAAATATAGCGAAGCAGCAAGAATATCCATCAATAAAACAAAATATGCCATTAAATGGAGGTACGAGAAGCAACATGACCCCAATTCGCGACAAAGATAAGGATCTCTTTAGCACAGACCGTCAGTACGAATAGCGGACAAAGTGTGCCATTAAGTAGAGTTACGAGATACAGCATGCCACACCACGGACGAGTTAGAGCGTTTAGCTCGCTTTCGAAATGGACGCTATAAAATGATATGGACTGACCCCAAATTCGTCGCGAAGTAAAGAATATCCTAACCTAAGACGATTAGCACAAATAGCGGATCACCAATATAAAAAAAAAATTGAATTATGATTTTTTAATAATGAATTATTTTTATAATTTTTTTGAAATCTCTTTTTCTGAATTTTCTTTAAAATGTTAAATGAATAATCTCTTTTTTTTGTTTGGTAATAAACATTTATTTATTTGAGTTTTATTTTCAATGAAAAATACAATTAACAAATGTATACTTATTCATTTTATATGAACGTTAGGTATCTAGAATTTGGAATCGTTTCAGTTTGCTTATCTCTAACCTATCGCAAGCAAATTTGAATGAAAGCTATGTCGATCAAAATATCTGGAGCTGTGTGTGTATGAACTTGGCAATTTTTCCATAAACTGTGGAATTGCATAAATCTTTATGAATATCTTTGTTTATTACAAATCAAGGAGATCCTTTGATTAATGTTAGCGTTTTACATTAGTAGCGCTCGATATAAATAAATGAATAAATGGTTTTTTTTTATAAGCATTTGTAAAAACAAAAATGTTGTAAACAACAACAAAAATGGGTCTTTCTTATCATCCAATTTGTAGAGCCTTTGAAATCCTTCCTTATAAATGGATTCCTTTCCTATCCTATGGACTCTATTCTAATAGATTAAGCGACCTCTTAAGCTAAACTAGAAAACTAATAATATAACGAACGCTTTCGCGTTTATTTTGTTAGCTATTTGTCCTGTTGTATTAATTGTAAGTAGAACTATAGCAGCACTTAGCAAATTTTGTGGTTATTTTTGTAAAAAATATTGATGATAAGACATCTTCTGTCCATCTGTTCATTCATGCATACCTATATTATATATTTATTTAGCTTTTATTAATTCTTACGTTTGTGCGTCCGCAATAGCAAAGACAAAATTTAATATTTGCGAGTGCATGCGCATGCATCAAATAAAATAAAAGTCAACAGCGATGAATAAATTTCATATTAAAAAACGCATCCTTTGAGACTGGGTCGGAAAATAAATTCATTCCAGAAGTTCTTACATTTATTACCCGAATTTCCGCATAAAAGCTGAGATAAGTTATTTTTTTTTTTATCACAAAACTTGATTCTAACCATTAATAGATGGTTAATAGCTTGCACTTATGAAATTTGAACTTTCAAGTCTACGAAGCTACACGCGTTACTAAACTTTTTGATAATAGTAGCATTCAAACAATGCTCGAAAGTATTTTGATTTACATTTTAAAACCTATCTCTACTTCTGTTATGAAAATTTCCCATCTTTTTTAAGCTTCCAAAGCTTTTTGTTTTATTCTAAAAGCTAAAATTTGATGTGAACTATTAAAGCTTAAGAAACGAAATTAAAGTATTAGATTGAAAGATACGAATTGTCGCTCATTAGAAAACCAAAAAAAAAAAAAAAAAAGAAGGAAATATTCAAATTCAATATTCATTTATTTTCTGAATCTTCAATTGTTTGCCTGAAGTAAATATAGTTTTTAATTATTTTGATATTCTAATTATAATTTTGAAAAACTCTTTAAGTTCGTTCAGAAAAATCTGGTGAATAAACTGAATACGTTCGAATAAAATGATCGTAATTATTTATCGTAAAATGAAAAATATTCTTTTTTTTTCAATTTGAGATGGATCTTCATTCATTAAGATTTCATCAACATTTCTTTTATGAGATTCATGTTTTTGAATAGCTCTTAAGAATGCATGATGAATACCTCCCAAAAATATGTCATTAGATATCCTTTTGATTTTCACAACAACAACAAGAGCATGAGTAGTTTTAACTTTCAAACGTTCAAGAGAGAAAACATATTGAAGAGACTGAATTTAATACATCTACTGATTCATAAAGCAATACAAATAAGTTGGTCGAGTAACTCGAACTAATTAAGAATGCGAATCTTTGCAAAATCTTGTATAGATATAATAACGAGGGGAACAAAATAAATTTATTTTATGATCTGTGTGCGAGTCGCTTAGCCAGTTGTTTTGATGATGATATAGTCGAAGATTTTGTTGCTGAATAATGAATTGATTCAAGAATACACTCGTGGTAACTTTCGAGACTATTCGTATTCAGTATTCGTAGTTTTAAAAACTATTCTAATTGAGAAGCTCGAGTTCAAGTAGAACTGCATGAATGCTAAATAAAATTGTGAATTTTTCAATTAAACTCATTATCTTTAAACTTTACAGAACAGTAAAAATATATATAAAATATCCTACTAAAACATATACAACATAATTTCGTGGAGCTTTAAGTATACGATAAACTTTACTTTTCCTTTTCCTTATTCGAAGACTAGTGCTGCTAGATCTTTTTAAGCGATGAACAACGCATGTATTACGATAATTTCACCTCAAATAATTGACCAACTCAGCGAACCACTAAAATCGATAATAAGATTGAATTAACTATGGCGGTCATATTGGAATGTGTATTTTGGTTTATTTTAATTAAACGAAACTATCACTAGGGAGAAGTACCGGCAACAACTGATGTGCAATTGAGATAACAATTCTGTGCAATATACTAAATCTCATTTTATCATGAGTCTCTCAGTATGAGGAAATTCGATCCCATGTAGCAATACTTACCCAAGACATTATTAACGTTATCAATCCCTAACTAGGATTGCTAAGATTACTCCTCCTGCTGTTATCAGCGGACATTATTTCCTCTGATTAGCATCGCTTACAATCAGTCACTTATTGTCTTTTCAAGCTTAACTTTTATTCTTATAATGATACATAACAGATTGTTATATTTATGGATAGGTTTGTTTCGCACCTAATTCATACTCTGCATACACTATGAGAGAGAATCAATGGATATCGTTGGTTAATACGTTGCATAAATTAATCTCTAAGATGTGTTCACAAAAAAAAAAGAAGTTTATTTTTGCTAAAGTAAAATTCTTAGAAACTTATTCAACATCCTGACCCTAATAAGTGAACGTCCTAAACTAATGAAGAAAAGGCGGAGATATACAGAAATATATCGGCGTACAGATCAACTAGGCAGACATATAATATCTATAGGTTTAGCTTGGACACTAGTTATAGGAAAGTTCAGTTTCAGTTTTATGTTATCAGAGAGAAAAAAACAGCAAATTTTACTTTGGATGGATGGATGGACAGATGGAAAAATGGATAAATCAACAACAAGTAGTTAAACGAAAAAAAGAATATATATAGAGATCGTCTTATTTTTAAAAAATTCAAATAACAAATTAATAAGGAAATGAATCTATTTCTGGATAATAAGAGATACCTGATACTCTAAAGTCTATTTATACTTATTATGTAATATTTTCATTTGAGTGAGAAATAGCAATTAAATACCGTGAATGTAAATTACTAGATGATTTTCTAACGTTTTGTTAATACAATTCAGTCATTTAAATATAGAATAAAATCAATATAAATTAACATTACAAATGAAACAAGATTAACTAATCATGCATTGATATTTGAAACGGTCTTGATAAATATTGACAATAAATTAATTAATTAATTTAATATTAATATCCGCTATGAATTATAAGTTATCTTTTGCGGTCAATTTTATGGTTATTAACTAAACTAATATATGCATAAAAAGTTTTCAATTTTCATCTCAATTATTGCGACGCTATTAACTTTTCAAAAATAGACGATTAAAGTTTTATAATTAAGAATCGTCCCTTATACGAGACATAAAGAGATATAGAATTTCTATTAGAGTATTTTTATCAGAAGAATATATAAATCTGTTATGTACCGATCTTTTTGTTGTAGATATAAAAATTAATATAAATTTCTTCTCGAGCAAGTTTTCTCGAAAATTTTACTGTTAAGTAAGAAATCAATAAAAAAAAACAAATCCATAGACACACGATAAACTGACACTTTCAGCAGACTCATCTCTTAGTTAATATTTATTGTTTGGTTTATATTTTTTTTTTTTTTTTTTTTTTTAAAAAGATTTCCCGTAATTAATCTGTGTTCACCTGGTCCGACTAAGCTTGTTTTCATAAAAATTAATTTTTTTATTTTTTATATATAAAAGTAAGCATTTCAAAAAAACATTTTTGCTTTATTTTGTCATAATTTTTGTTTTTTTTTTGTATTTTGTTTTACTTACATTTATTTATTTATATAGAAAACAGCATTTATTTATTCAACAGTTAATTTTTTTTTCTCCCAAAACGAAAAAAAAAAGAAAATGAAAAAACATAAAATACAAACTCGATGCATTCCATGAACAATTAAATGCATTAAAAATGAAATGACGACAAATTATCTCATGGATCTATGCATGGATGCGAAAGAGTGTGTGTGTGTGTGTGTGTGTGTCTGTGTGTATGTATGGTCAAATGCATTTACATAATTGCAACCATTCAACATTTACATTCATTGCATATACACAGGCACACAAACACATGCAATCATACGTATACGTACACAATTCTCGTTATTATTCTTGGCGTTATTGTTGTTGTTGTTTATGTAACAAAGTGATTTACTGCACATTATTAAACGTATGCAAAAGTATGTGAACGTTTCATATATAAATTCCATGTATACATCTACGTGCATGTATGTGTGTGTAAGTGTGTGTGTGTGTGTGTGTGTGATTGTAACTAAGTTGCGACGTTTACGCATTTACATATACATATGCACAGATGTATGTATATATATTTGTATATACATATATTCTTGGCACTTGTAAATGTGTTTAAGTTCACGATAAGAGTACATTTTAGTTGAACTTACATAAACATATTTGATGTCATTTAAAAGGGCAACAACAACACAATATCGAGAAGAGAGGAATAAAATTAAGTAGAAGCGTAAACTGAATATAAAAGATCACGACTTAAAAGTACTCTAAGAAATGCGAAGGAATGTATGCGCAAAAAAAAAGTGTTTCTCATTTCTCTCTCTCTTCTCTTTTTTTTTAACCGTTATATCATTTTCAAGTGTAACAAAATGTCGATTATATATCAGGAACTTTAATAATTTATTAATATAATTTTAATAAGAAATTTAAATTAAATTTTCAGATCATTTAACGAGAAACCTAAAGCTCGAAAGCCATATATTTTTCATAATCCTTATATCGGAAAATAATAACAATTTTTTCTACGGACTGACCTATGGATTTTATTAAAATATATCCGACAGACAAAGTTCAACAAAATGAAAAGATATATCTAATATTCATAATTTAAATCTAAAGAATTCGGTACATTCGATAGCATTTTGTATATGGACTTGGAATTGGAATGTTAAAGTAAAAGTTTCCCGTTTGCGGTATACGACCTAGAAAATTTTAATTTCAAAATTTTATTTTTTTTTTTTTATTTGTTTTTTTTTGAAATGTTTATTATTTTCACCTAGAACAGCAGCAGCAACAATATCAAAACATATCTCGTTTACGATGTAACACTAATTTTCAACTGATTTTATTACTTTTATTGCTTAAAATTATGGTGTTTCTACTCTACACTCTGTTCTTTGTTCAATTATTACTACCGTATATGTTTATGCCATTTATGTAATTAAACAGTATTTACGAGGTCAAAAGCACAACATACAAAAGTACATATATATATGTATATATATAAAGCACATGTTTCGGTTATACATACAAGTTTCATTATATTAGGTTGTCAGAGAAATCATTGTTGTTTATCTTTAGCTTTACTGGGGAGATCGTAAGCTTTTAAAATATTTTGATATTTAATGTTACTTATGTCTCATTTGATTTGATAGGTGCAAGGCATGAAATGACAATGCCTTTGTTTTTAGTTTAATTTAGTTACACAAAACAAAATTACTTTCACTTACAAAACAAAAATAGGGAAATAAGGAGATAGGTAACAAGGTTACATATTGATCTGAAACCGAAAATTAAACATAACGAATAATATATGTTAAGCGATTCGAGAATGTATGTTAAGCGAATTCTAGAAGCTTTTTCTAACATTTACGAGGGATTCCCGGGATTGGTCGAAATAGATCAGATGTTTAGATTTTCCTAAAATATATATGTTTAATATAACCTTTAAATCTATGTTCGTTTATAAATTGCCAGGTATTAATAATAGGATTTCAAAGTTTCTTACTCCATAGCGTACATCTGGTGAAGTTTCGTCTTTCTAAGCTAACTTTTCCTTCCAAGAACGTTTTCAGAATAGAAGAGCATAATGTATTCTGAAGAATTTTATTAGAAAATCCATCCCGTGAAGGTCTAATCACACGTTGACCAAGTTTCTAAGAATCTGTTATATGCCTTTCGGTATTCGCCGGGAGAAAATTACCTTAAATGATCAATTGAAAGTTCTGATATGTAATCATATCGTTCATGAGTATTAGAACTTACTTGATTGCTCTGCTTTTGCTTTTTTTTCTGTTTGTGAAATTAAAATTTTTTATCTACTTAAGCTAATTCGTTTTGAGCATTTTGGAGAGAAGTATTAATAAAGTACGAAATACAACCAGACTATGCCTTCAATTTGATGGACGGATACAAGAACGAAGAATAAAGAGGAACATTTGTTCAAAAAATCTTACATTGAACAAGATTATATATATCATTTCCGAGAGTTCCTTGTTTTTCTATTTCTAGGTATTCACAAGAAGGTGGTTAAACGTAACATACTCATTTAATCTCGGTGATGGATAAAAAAATGTCTAAATTTCATCTACAAAGCTTAATAAAGAAAATAGAAAATAACGCGCTACCATTTATCGGTTATTGTTGGACATTTCCGATAACCCAATATAAGCCAGTAGTTTATATATTCATATGGATTGCATTTAAAAAGTAACTGGGTAAACGATATTTTGGTTGACAATGAATCCAGGAATTCCGGTTGAAAACCCGTATTAAAAGAAGTTCGAAATCTTTTTATTCCAAGCATATGAGCTAGAAAATAAAAATCATTTTTATATATATATCGACTAAATAGGAGATAATGTAAAAGAAAAAATTTGGAATTGTCGTTCTTTATAGTTAACCCTTCCATCCATCTACTCTGACACTGGCATTTTGGAATTTATCAGTGTAATCTCTTATTAAGCTCAATATATTTTAGACTTCATTATATAAACGTTTCTGATGATTCGATAAATGATTTGTATTTTTTTTTTTTTTTTTTACGATTTCAATCTTATAGCCGGTTGTGTACATACGATAATGAGCGACCAAAATCTATGAAAAATAATGAAATTTATTAATGAGAATTTCCGGTTTCACAATTGTCAGGTTCAGCATACAAAGCATTAAAATGAATTGAAACACTTTTACTTGGAGATTATTGCTACTTTTGTTTGTCACTGCCACAAACTAAAGGTTATAAAATTAGTTTATTTCCATGTCATATCGGTTGTTGTCTTGTTTAAGTATCAATTTCATTTAATTGTATTTATTAAAAACATGCGTGTGTGTGTGTATGTGTGTGTGTGTTTGTTTGTTTGTTTGTATTTCGAAAATTTGGAACACATATGATTTATCAAAATTTTCTTAATATATAAAATAAATTTAAAAACACTTGTGTATGTTTTCAATACATTACAACACGTTATGTCGCTTAACGGAAACGGAAGTGGAAGTGCAAATAAACGGATATGCATGCACGAGTGCATGTAAAAGTGACGATATGCTGTTATTGTCGTTATTACATTTGTTATTGCTATTGTAAATGTTCTTTTAGTTCGTAAAGAAAAACATGTTTTAAAACATTTGGTTTCATTTTAGAAAAGCGTGTATACGAAAGAAAATTGAAATGAGTTGGAAAATAATCGTTGGCTTAAAACGAATTTGAAAATACTTATCCAACACACACTCAGTTTTATCCCCATCTTTCCTTATATATATATATTTACAAAAAATATCTATAGTATTTAAAAACTATCATCTGATTTTTAGAATCCGGATGGTACACGTATTATACAATTGTTACATGACATTTGAATACTACAGAATTAAATAAAGTGAAGAAGTGAACAAACAAATTTTATTTATATTCTAGCTTATGTTGAAGGAATAAATGTTTAAAATATTATAATTATCATATATTATATCATATATAACATTTAATTGTTTGCTACGGGTAGATAACATAATATTCATATGATAATAAATTGCAAAATGGAACGAAGATCGTATATCAGTAATTAATTAACTAATTATTTGAAATTACATTTCAATATAATATTTTGAAATTTGTTTTCTAAAAACTAATTGATACAACTTTATAGCAAATTACACCTCTTCTTCATAATATCTCATAAACTCTCATTACACAAATAGAAGAATTGATCCATTATAATCCATAAATCCTCTCTTATTTTTTTATAAGTTGTTACCATCTCTAAACTACAGAATTAATATTTCAGAAAATCCATAAAAATATGATTTCAAACCGTCAAATGTATGTAATAAACGAAGGAGACGATTGTACATTTATTATAACCGGGCAAATCCAGGCATTAACAATTTTATCCTACCTCGCGTAAGATAATTCTTAATTTTTTTTTTTTTGCATGATAAACTCTTAAAAATTATACGTTATGGTCAAAGGAAAGTCATATGTTCCATGGGGACCTGTTTATGGGAGAAAGCCCACAACCTGAACTGAGGATCTAAAGATTCTGCTATTCTTCATATATATTTTTATTATAAATTATTAACAATTGTGTTTTCTTGTCATATAAAAGCTTACTTTTCCTAAGAATCTTACCTTATATGGTGGATTTCAATAAATAGATCTACCTGATCCAACTATGGTGCAATTAATTTTTACGTCAAATTACAATTATGAAGCAAATTTCGAGTAAAAGATTTTAAAAATTACATATTTAAAAGCTTAATTTTGATGAAAACTTGTTTTATATGAGAGAATTTAAAAAATTGATCCCTCTGATCCAAATTTTTTACAACAACTATTATTCAGGGATTTTGATTGAGATATTTTGAAAACTACAAATTTTTTTCATACACAAACAAAATCTAATGAACAGACATCAGATAGACGGACAGACACGCTTAAATCAGAATCAGAAAGTGGCTTTGATTGATACAAGAAAAGGTAAGTATATCAGAAGCCCTTCTAAACGTTACATATATTAGCACAAACTTATTATACTCTATATCATATATAGTGAAACTCATGTGTTTGGCAAGACCCCGACTATTAAAAACCCTACTCCATATCGCTTAATAAAATTTTTTAAGTATTTTCATCATAAAATATCAAACCGTATTAAACCTTGTTGTCATATAAAGGCTTACTTTTCATAGGAATCCTTATATGGAAAGAGGCTAATACAAGTAAAAATAAACTTATATAGTATTATCCAAACTTATCATCGAGTGGTAGATTTATATGTTCATTTGGTATTTTGAAATAATTTTTCTCTCATTAGAGATACTAAAAATTTGACCTTATCACATAAACGTTATTACAAAGCGGTTTAAATGAAAGTGCATTTAAATTTAAAATGTTGCTTGCAAAAGGGAGCATAAAAAGAGGCGTATTTTCCTGATCCAAATAAGATTCAAAATTCATATTTTACTCGATCTTAAGATCATAAATATATCTCAGATAACTTAAGCTAAAAGTATTTAATATATAACCATATGGGAGTATAGCATACTAAAAAAAAAAAAAAAATCCGCCTTTGGTCACAATTGCTGACATTTCTGTGCTATACATGTTTTTTCAACTAATTTAGAGATCGAGCCAATTTTTAATATTTTCAAAAGAACTAAAATATACTAATCATCCCGGTAGCTCCGCATTAATTGAACTGAATGGCGCTATAAAAAAAATATCAATATAAGGAGAATGCGATCTTTTTGCCAAGTAGTGTGTCTCTCCATGAAATGAAACTAATAAAGTTCAACGAGTTAAGGATCGATAAACGTTCATTCTCATAAACGCTGCTTATTCGGTTAAAAGATCAAGTAATAAACTACACGCAGTTAATTTCTTTATATTTCGCAAATATTCGCTTTTATTGTTAATGTCATTATTTTTGAGAATTTCAAAAGGGATCTTTTCCTTTCCTTTGTATTCCTTGCATTGTTTGTCTTTTACTTTTTTTAACAGAAGTAGTTATTATTTGTCCTTAAGCTCAAACTACAATTAATTTCAGGTTTATACGAACGAAGTATGTTCCCTGCAACATGCTTTTTTTTTCTTTTTTTTAATCGATGGGTAAATCAAGTTAACAATTCTCTAATGTAATATTATATATTAAACGTTGAAAAAAGAGTGTTGTTATCTGTACTTCAAGATACATTCATTGTAGACTTATGGAACAAATAAGTGATAAAAAATAATTTAGAAAACGAAACTTATTTATTAATAGATAATATTTTTAACTTAAATTTGACAAGACATGATCATGATTTCATTCATAAATAGACAGAGAGTGAGACCGTCATAATTAAATTGATTTCAAAATTGAAGATCAACTTAATAAAAATGCCAATAGAATAAGAAAACGAGTATACTCTCATATTATAGTTGCAAGTAAATAAATATTTTAATGAATTAATGAATAAAAAAAAAAAAAAAAGAAAAAGAGTAAAAAATAATAAAATTTTATTTCTAATGTAAATTGAAAATATAACGGATCTTCTATTTTTTTGTTTTTAAATATTTATTTTTGCTTTTATTTGATTTTATTTTTATTTTTTTTTTTATGAAAATTTACACAAAAATTCTCATTCTCATCCGTCCGGAATCAATTTAATTAATGATAGTAAAAAAAAAAAAAGTTTTCCAATTTCCATATGAATTTTATTGTTATCAAAAGTGTTTGTTTTCTTTTGTTTCCGTACATTGAATTTATGTTAATGTTGCTTTGGCATACATGTACGTGTGTTTGTTTGTATACATGCGTAGTATAAATAAATTCACTTTATTGAAAAAGTTATTTAACATTTTTATACAATAAACAAAAAAGCAAAAAAAAAAAAATTAAAAAAAAAAAAGAAAAAAGAAAGCGAAAGCGAAAGCGAAAACAATTCAATATTGTTAAAACTATATCTGTATGAATATTCATAAACCTTTATACGTATTGGTGACCGAATGAGTGCTTTTTTTTTATATCAAAAAATTGACTTTTCAACTTTTAACCAAAGTGATCAATAAGCGTATTGTCGTTGCTGCTATTGTCGTTGTTCTTTTCCCTTTTAATTCTGTTTCACATACGCACACACACACACACACGCATACACACGCGAACACAGTTACGTTCGGCCACTAATAGACATATATAAAATGCCACTTGTTTGTTTTGTATTACTTGCCTCACACATACACACACACACACTCGCGCACCAACGCACATACTCTTTACATTCATTCAACGTGTGGGTTACATTGCTGTTCACGTATGCTATTTACATATATACCGTTAAGGATTTATCTGTTTCTACAAGCATTTGTGAATGTGTATGTGTGTATACGTGTATGTGTGTGTGTTACTGTGCAGATCTGTATACAACAGCATGTTTGACTTCAACTTTGTATTGATTCCACATAACTATTTTACATTTCATGTTTTCTCTTTTTTTTCTCCTTCTCTCTCTCTCTGTCTCTCTCCTTTTGCTCAGTTAACTTTTATTGAGTGATTTCAGTTTGATAAATCAATTTCAGTGCACTTTTCCCTTTTGCCTTTATGTCGTATTTATTCGCATGTTCTTTTTTTTTTTTTTTAGTAGTGCACTTCAATAAGCTGAGGATATATGTATGGAAGGTAAATTAAAGTTATGGTGCTGTTTGTGTATGCATTGAAAAAAAAAAAAAAAAAAAGAAACTAGAAATCTTAAATATTTTAGTGGGTATAATGTGTTTAAAAAAAACTTATCGCTTACTAAGTCGCTTGTTAAGTTTCTTTTAAGAGTAAATTTATTCAATAATTAATAAAACTTAAAAAAGAGAGATGCTTCCGATAGTAAATCTATAATTTGTCTTTCGCGTCTTCGCTGTTTAAATAACTCTGAATTAAAATTTTTGAATCAAATTTCAGTTTTCTACATCAATTACAATGATCTTACAAAGTAAGAAAAAAAAACAATAGGACGGAACTAAAGGAATGTCTGCTCAGTACATTTTTGTATTGTTTTGTACTTATTCTCAGACATATATAATATGATTCACTGTTAGAAAACAGTTACAAATGAGATCAGATCGAATCCTATTAAACTGTAAAATGAAATATTTTCTATTAATCGTTTAATTTTAATTAATTTTTCGTAACGATAAAATCAATAAAAACAAAATAAATAAAACGCAATACTTTTTCAAAGAGTTTTCGAATAATACAAGAATAAACAACAACAACAAAGTAGCAACACTTAATAGCTAATCCAGCCAAAACTGTATAGGACAAAGATTAAAGCCGAACTATACATTTTTCCAAATTGCAGTAGAAGCATTTGTATAGCAAGTCTAAGGACTGAAATCATTCCATTACTCTTTTACATAAAGAAACACAATCACTTTTACACTCTTTAGCTGATCCTATCGATGATTTGAAACAATCCATTCTTCTCCAGAGGATGTTATAAAATAAGTTGACATATTTGATATGATAATTTTTTGTTGAATATAATGACAAGACATCTATCTGATAAATTAACCCAAATTACGTACATTTGCTTTCTTTATATATTTTCCAAAGTGCAATACGTTTACGAAAGATTCAAAAAATTGTCTAAAGACAACGAATTCCATTGCAACGTATTCAGTAGTTAATGGAATTGTTTGCTCCTCTACGCCTTTCGTTATTCTTATTCTCATTTAGGTCTATCAACTTGAGTGCAAACATTTAAGACTTCGAACTCTCAACAGGTTAACTAATGGCCTAAATCTACCTATTTATTTTGTATGCCAAGGGTCTAACTTGCCTTCCTAATCCAAACACAGTCTCTCTGTGTAAGCAATACAGCTGGAAAAGTAAGAAAAATAATATAAAAAATTCTTAACAAATTTTCCAAGTTTCTAAAACAAGCAATTCCAGGTTCATTTGTTTTAATTTCTGTGGCTACATCCACCGCACAAAAAGAAAAGGCAAAAAAAAATATTTAAATGTTTCCTAAGAAGTGTAAGTAAAAGAAAAACCATCAAAACCAAAATAAAGAAAGAAAAAAAAATGAAAATTGTAAATAATTTATGCCTTCAAAAAAGTTTTAATTTTCTAAAATGAAATTTTCTTAAATTAAAATTCAAATCTACTTAAAAAGCAATTATTAGTTTTTATATTGATTCCACTTTCATTTTATCTCTACCAGTTGTTTACGCGAGAATATATTTAAGTAGGAATTGTAGGAATTAAATTACTTTTGCCCCTTAACTTAGCTCAGCTTAAATAAAATAATAATAAAAAAGAACTAAAACAAAACAAAATTAAAGAAAACTTCCATCTATTGCATATCCGATATATGTTTATTAGTCATTTTTTGTAATATATTTGTCCGCTTTTTAGGATGTATATCCGTCCGTCCGTTAAGTATAAAATCCATTCTCTCATCGCGTGTGTTTACCTTTAGATTTCTTAAGTTCAACTGTCCCTACCTTAGCAAAACCGTTACAATTTTACCTGCCGGATTGCAAAAATTTTAAAAAAAATTTTTAAAAATGTGATTTTTTTTTTTTTAGGTTTATACAGTACACATTAAATTACCTACATTACATACATACAAACTACATCCATTTCTTCAATACTTGGTCTTCAGAGTTAACGATCCCTATCGCACCAACCCTCACGTTTGGGCTCTTCATTTAAGCGTTAATGACGTTCGCATAAATTTTTCAACAATGGTTTCAGTGTCGAACAGAATAAAAGTAGCCATAGTCGCCAACACGTCGATACACTGCTCAGATATAGAATTTCTTTCATATTCTGGATACCAAAGGCGCCAATGATAGCATTACACAACATTATTTGCTCCCGTTTTGGTCCACACTGTCCCTCCCTGAATTCTTTACATGTTATTTGGTTTACTGCCTTAAACGGTAAATCATAAGAGTTGCTACGATCAGCAGTAACTCGCAGTATTAAGTGAAATATTGCTAAGGGGAAACTCTACTGAAATGAATTAAGAGTTTGGCAACGCCAAACTGTAGAAGAAAACCAAGATAGCAGGGAGCAAAGATGGCCTCTTCCCTTTTAGCGACAAGAATTGTCGCGCTTAGAAAATTTGTCGGCTTTATGCATCAAAAATTGTCTAGAAAACGCTCAATCGAAATGTTTTACCACATCCACAGTATTCTCCTGACATTGCTTCTTTTGATTACTGTTTGTTCCCACCGATACAACAGAATTTGACAACTAACCGGTTCACTCCTTTTTTCGGAATTGAAAATTGGCTCCCAACTTGGATCGGCTCAAAAGATGAGACATTTTTTTGAGATGGAGCTCGAAACCTCTCAAAATGAAGGCACTTTTTCGATGGATAATCGAGGACATAAAATAAAGAGTCACAAATCAATAATTTAAACTATTGAAGATGAGAAGGATCTTGATCTCTCAAGTTAAAATTTCGGGACAGAACTTAGCTTAATAAGAATTTCTTTGTGTTTCCTTAACTTAATTAAAAGCAACAGAAGTGACAACATTTTATAAAGTAACCAGTTGTAAAAGCTGAGAATCTGACGTTGCATCATTGTATGTCGGTCAATAATTGTCGAAGACGGAATAGAGATGTCATCTCTAACAAAAAAATTGATGTTATTTTTAAAAAGCGTTAATCGTCAGACTGTCAAAGCTTCATTTTATTTCGTTTTTTCACTCATTTCCAAGTTACAATGCGCTTAGTTACGTTACTTTTATTATTTTCGAAACAAGAGAAAAATCTTAGTTTTGCGTGTTGATTAAACATTGCTTTTTGATGGGAAAAAAATCCTTTCAAATTCAGAATTAACATAAAAAGTGTTCCAACAAATCTTCTCTACCTAAAATAAAAGCTTGTCGATGGTTTGCTAATTTTAAATGCTGAACGCCGCGAACATTTAAAAAAGAGAGATTAAAAAAAAAACTTAAAAAGTTTTGAAAATTATTCTCGACAATCGAAAAGTGAAGTTACAATACATAACTGACATTTTAAATCTGTCAGATGCCACTACATACAGATATACAACGGATAAAAGGAAATGGAATGAAAACATTAACGTGTTAGTGATGCGAGGCGCTAAGTTTCCCAGCCACCATACTCTTGAGATTTGATCCTACAGCGACTATTATTTATATCTAAATCTCAAAAGCATGCTCCAAGAAAAGTGGTGTTTAAAACAAATGATAAAATCAATGCGAAAACTAAAGCGTATTTTGAAGAACTTAAGAAATAATACTGAAAAGAAAACATCGTTATGTTAGAGAAGCGTTAAACTAATAGTATCAGTCTTAATAAAGGCTATATTAACTAATAACGAAAAATTCCTTAAAAACATGTATCGAGCCGCCTTACGTTCCGAGAATTATCGATCATTATATTATTTTTACATATATATATATATATATACAGTTATGTTAGGTATATATATAAAAAATTTATTTTATACAATAGAATTTTTAGATCTACGGAGTTAGATTTACTTAACGAACTGAACGATTAAACTGTAGTATAGTTTTCTGGACGAACTATTTGGCAAGACTTTTAAATTTCATTCATTTGCTAGAGTTATATAATCGGTTTCACTGCTGATGTTAATTTTTTCATCTGAGTATATTTAAGGCATTAGCTAAAGGATAAAGGAGAATCACTTCCAGCAGAACGTTGCTTTCACTCTACGATGGTTAGTTACTCACTTACTTACTTCCTTACTTACTTACATATTATTAGGCCACCTGCAACAAAGTTTCAAGTGTATAAGAAGTTTGCGACAACTTTGACGAAAAAATTGCATAAAAAGGTTTTTTTTTTTTTTTTTTTTTTTTTTTTTGTGCATTTAGTATTCTTAGCAATTTTATTACTTACGACTTTTTAAGTTAATATTTTCGAGATTAGTTATATAGAAAGCAGATACATTCTTTTATTCTTTTCTACGGAGAATTCATTATAAAAGAAAATCTACAAAAATGAAATTTAAGAAATTCAATCAAAAAAAAAAAAAAATAAATAAATAAAAAAAATTTGCAATAAAAGCAAAACTTTAACATTATTTTACTTTAAAAATACGTCGAAAGATAAACTCATACGTAAATCTTTGTAGAAAATTGAAATTATTTAAGATGTTAACTTACATTTTTGACAGCTCTAATGATTTTCATTTCGTTCTTATAGATTTATAGCTGAAAATATTGCTTTTTTTTTTCTTTTTTTTTTTGGTAAAAAAGTACGTATATTCAGATTTTTAAATATTATAAGCACAACGTGCTGATGATTCCTTCCTTCTTCTTTCCCCATAGAAATATATGCAGTAAATGGAAAAAGAAGAAGAAGAAAATTTTGTATAAGTTTAAGTCGATTTAATTTTTCCATTTTCCACTAAAAATGTCGTCAAATCATTTTTGCCTGATTTACACTGCATTCAAATGTAACGTTAAGTAATTAAGATTAACGTATTAAAAATATATTTATATTTATATATTTTGACATATAAACCTATGATAAATAAAGAAAAATGAACAATATATACGGGATGTCATTTTTAATTACCTGTTATAGACGTTTCTTTCTTCTTTCTTATTTTTTTTCTTTTTTGTGGAAAAGTAAACTTATGGATTTTATGGTCATGTCATGAAAATTATGACTCTTGTGATGGTTAATTTTAACAATTTTTATATGATAATTACATGTGACTTTTACTGAAATGCCAAAAATGCTTGAAATTGTTGACAACACCTTCAGGGTAAACTTGATACACAATAAATTATTCCACTACTTACTATATATAGTAATAAACTTCGTCAAAGAAATTACTATTTATTGGAAATTTAGGTAATTGGTAAGAGGCGTTAAGTAAAGAGTTCAAAAAATAATAATATCGATTGATATAAATCTCGGGATTAAGTAAATAAAAAATATTTTTTTTTTTTTTTCTAAAAAATATTTTTTTTTTCTAAAATTTTTTTTTTTTTTTCATTAACATAATATTTCTCAAAAATGAAGCGGAATCATTCCAACGTTTCTCTAAGATTTTCGTGATTGTCTTTATAAAAATATCTGTCAACACTTCGCAATGATTCCTCATCATTGAATCGAAATTAGTTTTGCCTAAAGAATTCTCTTGAAATTTGCAAACAGGTAATAAAAAAATGAAGGCCAGATCTTGAATAGAATTTCAATTTATACATTTTCATCATTATAGCATAGCTATCATTTTATGACACATGACATTTGTTGTATTGTTCGTGTTTGAAAACAGTTAAAAACTTTTAATTATAAACTGCATAACATTCAAAAGCTTACGGTTTTTTACTTAAAGTTATCTTACAACTAACTAATCTAACTTATTTATTTATATGTGAGAGAAATTTTGCAAATTTTAATAATTAATTATTAAACAACTTTTCAGTATACTATGAAATTTAATTCATTTATTTCCTATACTAACTTTTTATCAACATATCTCTAATGCTAATGCTAATCCTTTATCCTAATTATTCAAAGAAAATTTTGTTAATTCTCTATGAAATGCAAAAATAAATGACTGATCAGATCAAAGTTAACATAATTGAAATAGTTTTGAAGCTTTTGAAGCTTATATAATAATATTAAGACAATAAATACTAAACAATAAAACTAAATTTATGTGTAATTTCAAACCGTTTCTCAAGAAATACTACTTTAATGACATTTAACGAGAAAGAAATCACTTAAGTTCTATTAATTATATGAGTATTTACCTAAACTCTCTGATTACACATAATTTTTTTTTAGTTAAAATTCATGTATATTTTATTGAAAATATTCGCCAAAGTCCAAATAGTTTATAATTGTAAGTTATTCGATTAATTATATTCAATTTTTATTTAAAAATGGATATGATTGAAAATTTTCAAATTTTTTTTCTTTTTTTTTTCTTTTGAAACAAAATCGATTACTGGTCTTGGATATCAGGGTAAAATCATTATATATTTTTATTTAAATTTAAGGAACCTTTAAAATTTTTTCCGAAAAATAAATAAAGAGTTGAAACAGTAAACAGAGAAATATCTTTCAAAATCTCATGTCATTTTAACCTATAATCGAAATGGAAAGATTTCCTGTTTACATAGAAATCTTTTCAGTACTTAAATGATTAAGAGATACGACGTTCCACAATAACTTTGTCATTAGAGATTTTCTTTAAAAAGTTTTGCATTTTTTCCTATCTAAAGTTCAATTATCACTTGCGTCATTAGAATGGCTTCATCATTCACAATAGTGAAGATTTCCAATGAATATCATAAATAAGTAACTAAATATAGAATCTGTTTATAAAAGTATTGCCTTTTCAATCTTCTTGGGGTTTTATCGTGACATTCCCTTAATATTTCTCTTAATGATTCACAGTTTTTGACAGTTTTGTCATGAAAAAGTGAACCACGCCAGGGCTTTTGAAAGTAAATTCAAGTTTTAATCAAAATTATTATTGCTATTGAACTCTCCCTATTAAACAGCATTGATTATTGCTTAAGTATTGAAACGGTAAAGCATTGAAATCATAAGCAATTGCTAGCAAGTTCCATAATGTTCTCTGGCCTACTTAAGATACTGAAGTGAAAAAAAATGAAGATTATACCGCAGTTGCTCTTCATATGCGCCGATAATGAAATTGGACATCTATGTAAGCTGTTTATCGGATACAACTAGGAATTGTTACAAATCGGTCGAATAAATTACTATGGACATGTTATTATTATATTTGATTAAAAACAATATCTTACAACAATCAAAAGAATCAAGTGATTAAATAACAAATTTTATTATGGAACTAAAAAGCATTAAAAACAAAAATTCTCTCTATCTATATGCTGTTGTGTGTGTCAACTGTTTTAGAATTGTATATAAAAAAAAAAAAAAAATTTGGGGCATTAATAGGTATTTGATTAGGCTAAGGCTAAGGTTAAAAGAAAGTGATATTAATTAATTAACCGTAAACATTTTTTACTTCTATGCATACATATATAAAAGTGTATACACACATGCAAATGAATACATGAAAGTCTTCCTTCTATCTGTATGTTTTTATTATTATTATTATTGTTGTTATTATACAAATGTGTAATCAAAGTTAATTTACCCATTTACCGATAGTGAATATAAAAATATTTTTAGTTGCTTTGCATGCGCTTTACCTAATTCTGTGAAAGTACTTTATGGTATAATGTATGAAAATAGAAATAAAAAATGAAATTTCAATAAAACATTTGTTTTACAACTCGTTTGGGCACATAAACGACTATGTCTGGTATGCTTTATTGTGTTGTGTTGTTGTATTGCGTGCATGTGGCTTTGCAGAGTTTTAACATAAATCATAAGGAACGAATACCATATACACACACACAGTCACGTACAAAAAATTTTCTATATATATAATATTCGTATACAGCAAACTCTAAAGCAACTAAACGGTAACACATGATAAATGCTCGTTGAAATGAAGACATTTATAAAAATCCACACTAAACGCAAAATGTGTGCATTGCCAAGAAATATTAGTAGTGGTAGTAGTAGTAGTAGCTGTAGTAGCAGTAAGTAGTAGGTGGTTAGTTACAGTTGAGAGAAGAGAAATTTTATATATAAAATGCTGATGGGAAATGAACAATAACTAACGTATAATCCCACAATAGAATAATGAAATATGTTCGCAATGGTATTGGTGTACTATGGAAAAATTATGTTAAAAAAAAAAAAAAATTAAAAAAAAATAAATAAACAAATAAATGAATGCATGCATTTGTATGTCTGCGCAAAGTGTTGAGTAACCATTAAAGTTAATGCAGAGACAAAAAACCATACTACTACCAACACCACAAAGAACAATAACAGCAGTTGTACAATAGTTTGCACCACAAATACCAATAATTTACTGTATTTTTATGTTGAAAATTACATACACTTCTGCGCGCATAAACACACACACATAGAGACACTCACAGAAGCAAACGCTCTCCTCGCACATCATGGTCTCTTCTCTAGTACACAATATAATAATAAAAGAGTCGTAGATAAAGTTATGTGTGAAACCTTTAAATAACAACATGAACTCATTGTAGCATAAACGTAAACAATCATTGAACAACAATGAAAACTTTTGTATATGGAGAGCAGAGAGAAAGCAGAAAGCAGTGAGAGAGAGAGAGAGGGAACCGGTATATACAAAAATAAATAAAATACACGAGCTTATAAAAATACTTTCACTAAAACGAGTTAGACAATAGATAACGTAAAACGACAGGATCCTTTTTTATTGTATTTCCTTAAAATACCAATCGTGGTCTCTCTCTCTCTCTCTCTCTCTCATTTCAATAAAATTCTTCAACTTGCCGATGAAATTCAATTCATAATCGTTAAGTTCATATTGTTAAGTAACAAAGAGTTTTAAAGAGTTTTACAGAATATTTTTCTTTTTCTTTAAATTTAAAAGCATTTTTTTTTAGCGATGAATCCCAGATGTATATGTACATATATAATTTTTTTTTCCTCACAATTTATTTTCTATATAAATTTTTTTTTTTTTTTTAAATGTAATCCTCCTTATAACAGTTACTTACATTATAATATCAATAATATACCAAAACGTAATGGTAGGTATTGCAAAATCGTACACTTGTTTTTGAAAGGAAAAAAAAAAACAAAAAAAAACAAAAACCTCTTTAAAAAAAACTCATCATAACATATCTGTAACCAATGGCCAAGGGTCCTTCTGTTCGTTCCGGTAAAAGGAAAAAAAAAACAAAAAGGAAAAAAAAACATGAATACATCGTCATTCATTCATATTAAAAATATGAAGTAAAAATAACAATGATGACGTGTAGTTTAATAAAAATAAAAATAAAAATTTCCGGTGACAATATTTCGACACCCTAAAGAATAGAAAATATACGAAATTTTTACCCTTTCATTTAACGCAACTACTTTTTTACTACAACTGAAGGCAGATCTCTTAGAACACGTTAGAACCAACAATTAGCCTGGAAGACTTTGTTTTTCTTTTTTTTTTTTTTAATGACCACGCACGCAAGAGATTTTGATTAACCGTTAAAAAAATTTAATTTTCATTACTATTGAAGATGCAATTCAGTAAAATTAACGGAATGTATTGTGTGGGGCTGTGTGTTTAGTGGAGCTTAACGACGCTTAGAGAGATAACGACATCAATATTAATAATTTAGATAGTAACTATAGTAAGTTTTTCACTTCTATGTGATATAATATTTTGGTTTCAATGCTGTTGAAAACCTCGCTCACAACGGATTTATTTAATAGATTATTTGTGCAATGGCTTTTAACATAACATGGAGCACATTTTGCAAAAAGAATTGATGTTAACAGTGATACAAACCAAAAAAAAAAAAAGAAGAGGAAAATATTTGATTACCTATTGTTTCTTAAGATTTAATTAAGACGATTTTTAAAAGCTTTCAAAGGAAATAAAAATGAGAAAAGGAATAGAAAACGAAACTAAAAAAAGAAGGAGAACGTGAAAAGACCCGCCGCCGATATAGACATAGATATATATATATATATATATATATATATCTATATAGATATAGATATAGATATAGATAGATATATATCTATATAGATATAGATATAGATATAGATATATATATATATATACAAACATACCTTTTTCATTTTTTTTTTTTATTTATTTCAAAATTATTGCAAGATTTTGAAATTTATTTCATTTCAGTTTAAACTCTTATCCTTAACAAGATGGCATTTGCAATTGATCCTTCATTTTGTTAAATATAATTTAAATTCTAAATATATTTGCCTTCCATTTGCATCAACTGCTGGCTGTGCTATCGTTATGCTAAGAATGAAATTAATTAATAGAACTAATACTCAAGCGATGTTAGCTTCGCTTGGTTTGCACATAAACGTTAAACAATATTCATTATAAATAAGAAAATTTGCGAAGAGCAGTAATAGTTATGATGAACATTGATTATGATGAATATTGTACGTTAGAAAAACTTATTTTAAATTTGAGCTAAATCGATCTAACAGTTGCTCACAAAAAAAAAAAAAATCAGATATAATTTCACATAGGTTCACAAACTGTTTTACTAAATCTATCTAAATCGATCTAACAGTTGCTCACAAAAAAAAAAAAAAAAAATCAGATATAATTTCACATAGTTTCACAAACTGTTTTACTAGGTAACACCGTTCTGCTAAAAATAAACATCATCCGTATCCTTAGTGTCATATTTACGTCAAAGCCGGTTAATCAGTTAACATTTTAACGATCGAAGAAGTACACCCAGTCAGCCAAAAAATTACTCTGAAAAACTGACACTCGTTGTAGTGCACTTTTAAATGATTGACATGACCACCTGTTAACACTTATGTCATGGCACATTCAAAAACAAACCAAAAAGGTCAGTCACCGTCCTCCGGGCTTTGGAAAAATCCCAAAGGTTTTCCGCAATTCCTGAAGTACCAAATCAAACACCTTGGGTACAGACCATTGTTTCCCTCTGGTCGGAAGGTTAAAATCCAGCTCATTTTCCAACAACCAGCCTCGATACTCCCCGAAGGGCCGCACTAAGCGATCAGCCAATAAGGTATTCTTCAAGTTTGTTGACGTTGCCAACATAGTACAATAAGCTTCCTCATTTGGGCAACTGATCCCCGAGGAGTAACTTGTTCACTTTAGCATACTGCGTACTGCTCGGAAGTGAACATCACACCATCTAATTTTTTGGATTATTATGTAGTTGGAAAACCAAAGGCTAACGTTTCCTGTGTTCCCAGTTCAACTAGTACATCCAATCAGTCGTAGATACAACTGGCTTGCCACAGTAACCTAAATAGCAGAGAACTATAGAGAAGAGAAGATATATAAAATAGATACAACTCTCGAGCTTGATCCCACAATCAGAAAAATACCCGTCACCGGGAATTAGTGGTTAAAACCTTAATCTTTTTTTAGCCACCATGGAAACCATGACGCGTTCATAGCTGAGACCTTGTAAAGGTAGAAGTTTCAACCGTTTATGTTCTGCTGGGCTCCAGATACACTCGTTGTAGTGCAGTGCAACGCAGTGCATTGTAGCAATTGTTCGCCCATTTCTCTTGACTATTTGGAGATGCAAGAGTTTTGCTTCTTTACGTGACCGCCTGCTTAAGTAAATTGAATTCGATTTATTGAATTCATTTGGAATAATTGTATCTAAAATTTTTGAAATAATTTTTGATTACTACAAGGAGGGAATCTGTTCTGATGAATAACTGAAAACTTCCTAATTGTAGCAGTAGTAGTAGTAGTAGTAGTACGTTAACATTTCAAAAATAACTCGAAAATAACATTTCTCGAGATAAGTGGTTATGAATGCGTTTACCCCCATGCATAGATGATGCAAAGATAAGTCTTCTTAGACTCGTAAACTACCACTAACTTCAATCTCTCTCTACGATTAAATGCAAAAATTACAACAACAAAATATTGTTAAGCATTCGTGGATCTTCTTATAGTCGAAGCATATTAGCCGCAAAATTTACATAATTTTCGAAAATCTTGTCTCATTTTTGTCATTATTTTCAGATGTATGATAAATGAAGAAAATACATAGTAGTCCAAGTAAAATCTTTAAAAATATGTAAATTTAAGTTAAATTTCATTAAATTAAAATTCATTCAAAAAAATCAGTACAACAATAGAGACACTTGACATTACCGAGATTCAGCGAGACCCAGCAGGGTGCCGTCGTCATACTAAGCATTTGTTCATTTATTTGCAGATTATGAACATGAATGTAAATCGTATGACTGACTGCCTAAACATCGTCGTACAATATTGGGGACTGAACAACTACGCGTATGTATGCGTAATAATTTGCAAAATCTTTTGGGTCCTTTTGAGTGTTAAGTATGCTGGTATATACAAAATTTTCAACTTTATTTTATATAATAAATTCACCATATAAATATAAAAAATTATTTTTTATAAAAAGATTATAATGATATCTCTGAAATTATCCACAATGTCAAAAAAAAAACAAAAAAAAAAACAAAAAGATAGAAGAACCTATAAAAAAAGGAAAAAGAAAAAAGAGAAGAATAACAATACAATTTACATATCAAGGCTCTTAAAAAGCACATATATATCTAAAAACATATATATATATATGTAAAGAGATAAGTATGTTAAGCTGTTTTTTGTATAACAATTGTATTCGAGAATATCGTACATCACAACCCTTTCTAATTTACCGCTCACTCAGGCGAATCCTTCGTTCGTTCTATACAAACACACAAATCACATGGGTCAACAAGCTGTTGGCAAAGATTGTAAACACTGATGTGTTACTCTTGCTGTTATAACATATGTAAACTAAACGAGGCTATAATTGACAGCTAGTACAATAACACTAACCAGCAGAGCAGTAAGAAAAAAAAAATAAATAGAAAAAAATAAAATATAAAAATAATAGAAAAAAAAAATAAAATAAAAATAAAAATGAAAGGTCGCACCATATTACATACTTAAGTATGGTAGCTATGTGCTAAAGTATTTCTCTGCTCTCTTTTCTTCTTCTTCTTTATTTTCTTTTTTTTTATGTACCTTTTTACTTTCACTGTGTAATTTAAACCAAAAAAAAAAAGGGAAGAAATCTAACACAAAAGAAAATACATTAGCAAGGAAAAGTTTTTTCTTAACTCGATATGGGTGACTAATATAGTTAAGGAATTTAGTTATAGTTGGATGCTTAGATTGCAGTAGTTTGTAGTAATAATTCCTTAACGGTGTTTTCTTCTTCTGTTTTTTTTTTGTTTTGTTTTTTTTCTTAATAGGAAACGATTAATTCAAGAAAACATTAAAACGTATTTCACTTAATAAATTCTTCTCATCACCACCACCTATACAGTTTGTCTTTCTTTCTCACAGAATATGAATTGCGTAACACTAAAATAGGTGGCCTTCTGAGACTATCCAAAAAAGGTTCTCTTTTTTATATCCACCATCGAAGATATATTAATTCTCTCATTTTGTTTGTGTAACGCCTAGAAGGAAACTTTAGAGGCTCCATGCAAAAAGTATTTATATTCTCGATCAGGATCAAATTTAGAATCGATTTAAGCATGTCCATATGGCCGTGTGGCTGTCTGTCCCTCTGCCTGTCCGTTCGTTTGTGTAATGTCTGTACTAAAAATTCTCGTGACCGTAAAAATGAAAATATCGTCTTCATATTTAGTAGAACCATTGGCTTCCTGAATTAATTTTGCCACATGAAGATCAAAAGATCACGATATCATGAATTTTGATATGTTGCTCTCATTTTTTAACTCAATTGCAACAGTTTTATTTTTGATAGCAATAACAAATATCTGATTCTCATTCATTACGGTCCAACCGGGGCTTTCAGTAGAAGAAGTAATCTTTTTAACGTTTGGCCCCTTTTGGCATCGAAATAATGTTTAAATGAACTTATTACGTTATTCCGTACAACTCTTCGACTTTAAAATATTTTTTTGAAAAAATTCAAATGAAGAGAATAAGAATTGTTAGGAGTTTATATAACGGGACATTAGGTTTTGAAATGTGTTATAGACAGGAAAGAATAGAATAATTCTTTAATCATTTTTTAAAAATAGAATAATAATTTTTATTGTATAATATTAATAATATTCTCGAAGATACAAAGCATCTATTAAGAGCATTAAAAAAACAATTGATTTTCTGAAAAATATTCCACACTTAAGTTGTTGCTATGGTTACGACGGCATATCTATTTGTTGCTGTTAATATTTTACCCGTGAACGGTGAATCCTATTAAAATAAAGTAAAGTTCATAAGGTTTTAAAAAGCTTAAATTGATTTATAATTTATTTAAAATTAAATTTCCATTGAATTAAAGTGATGTATAGATAAAAAAGTTAAAATGCATGTCAGTACTTATACTGCAAGATATAAGTTGACTTTCGTGTTAATATACACAATAGTGATATAAAGTGAATATAAAGTTTATTTTATAATTTCTGATAAATTTATTTAATTTTCTTTTATTTTTATCGAAATACGAAATCTCCTTTCGATGTACGATCATGCTTACGTACTATTCGTCACTTAAAGAATCGATTTATTGGACTTAAATTCAATTTAGAGCAAAATAAGTGAGTGAGTGAATGCAAGATGGCATAGGAAGTATTTATGCTTGATATTATCTCTGTCCGAAAATATGGTTTACATTTTGATTATTTTCTTATCCAACACTGTAACATCCAGATTTATAATTTTAACTAATTACCGATACTTTCTTTCTTGCAATAATTATAAATAAGAAATACTTTAGATTAAAGCTCCGAACAAAAGTCATTTGAAAGTTGTCCTCAAAGTTAAATGGTTCGCTATATTGAGACAATATGAATGAAAAGTAATAATTTTATAATTTTTAACTTTTTCTGTATATTATTATATAACATTTGTGTATCCATAATGAAGTAAAAAAAAAAAATAATAATAACACTCAATAATGACTTTTCTTTTAAAGCGGATATCATTTACTTAGATATGAATATAAATTAACCACTGAAATTGCTTCGTGTTACTGGTCGTATGAATGAAAAAAAACTTTAAATACAAAGGTTTGAAATTGTATTCTTAAAGCTTAATATTATCATTATAAAATTAAATTGCTTCATTAAATGTGAAAACAATTGTTTGTTTTTTTCGCTATTACTCTGGACTAATCATTTTCTTAAAAAGCAATTATTTTACGAAAAAAAAAGTAGAAACAACAAAAAATCAATCAATAATTAAAATAACTTGAACTATTTCTATTTCCGACAAGTAAATGATGTTTCTTTATCCCCTCAAGGTTAACTAACCATAGATAGGGCACCGAAATATCGAAAATTCATATACTTTTATTTTATTACTTTAAGCGCTATTTGACCTTAACTCATACATGCAACAAAACTATTTTATAACAGCTCTTGTGACAACATTACCGCTCTCTGTTTAATTCATTAGAGCAAAGTCCTTATTTCCTGATAAAATTTATCAATTTTCTCTGGCTCTCGGAGAGCCACGAGCTCACGAGATATCTAAATAAAACTTCGGGAAAAACAACACAAATATAATAAGAAAGGAATAATGACTAAAAAGTAAAAAAAAAAACTTGAAAGATATCAAAAATCGATTACGATCTTTTTACGATTTTTCTACCTGATTTTTCTACATTCTCTACATATTTTCTACATACAATAGAGGTTAAAACGAAATGATGTATCTAAAAATATATATATTTCAACTTTATTAACTTTTGCCGATCGAATTATCGGTCTATCTGTTTTTAAAATTTTCTAAAATTAATCAAATATTAACCTAGAAAGTTGGAATTTGAACGAGTACTTACTTCGCACAAGCCGCAGTGGATTAACGAAAATTAGAAAATTGCGAAGTATATATCAAGTATAATGAAACATGTCCATAATCGAGAACGTAAAAATTGCCATTATAAGCTAATGTCTCTAATATATATAGTATATAGTCTTAATAATCGCAATACACAAACAAAATTTCAAGTCAGTTTGGTTCTATCACTTTCCGTGCGCCTTTCTTTTGTAAAACGGTTTTGTAAACGGTTTAAATTTGTCATCTTAATGAGATTTCAAATCACAAAAAAAAATAAATAAAGATAAAATAAATGAATAAAAACACACAAAGTCGCTTCGATATTCTCTCTCTAGAGATTAACGTTGAGAATAATCTAAAATCTTTTGTCGTAATTAGAAGATTAAAAAACTCAAAAATTGCAAAGAATTTTTTTTTTTTTTAAATTAACAAAATGTATCCAAAATTTACTACTGTAACTGCTTACCAGCATTTATTAAAAGATCTGTAAGAATATATTCTGATATATATTCCAGATGGCGGGTATCCAAAATTCATCTTGATATTATCAATATAGCTTTCGTTTTTGCTTTTTTAATTAATTTATTTTGCTCCCTATGCATTGTATTTCATTCGTTTCTTTTTTTTTTTCTCTTTTCTCTTTTTTATTTTTAATTTTCTTTTTGTGCTTTTTCGGACAATACCGGAAAATTACAAAAAAATTTGTCTTTAATAAATTTTTAGATTTTATTGCAGTAATTTTATCATAAAAATTTTATGTTGCAATTAAGCGTACACAAAGCAAAAGCAATGAGAGAAAACGTATAAAAGTTGTTAATGGTGTATGTTAGATTTTCGTCCTGTAGAAAAGTAGAGGACTATTGTTGGTAATTTTTCGAGCTTAATATATTTTTAATATGTTCTCCTTTTGTATCATTTCATTTCTTCTTTTTTTTCTTTTTATGCTTTCTCGCTCTCGCTCTCACTCTCACTCTCTCTCTCTTTCTTTTTCTGTCTCTCTTTCTATCTTAGTCTACATGAGAATCTTGAGAAGAAATCCAATTAAATTTAATTTAAGAAATCTTGTTTGAGGCAAAAGGACATAAGCATTCATATAAAAACTGTCGAATTTTTCTAAAATATTTTCATTCCATACGTCTTAATGCTTACAAGCATTTCCACTATGGGTAAATTAACCTGATGTTTTGTTTTTCTTCTCTACCGTAACCGCAAACTACAAGTTTTTCAATTTGAAAACCAAACAACTCCATAGTATATAAATACATACGTATATATTTATATATATATATATATAAATATGTGTGTTTAAATATGCCCCCAATAATGCCAGAGAAACCTGAACGTATATATCCAAATATGCTCACATTATACTTTAAACTCGAACCTATGATATCGTTTAACACTAAAAAAAAAAAACAACAACAACGACAGCAAAAAAATAGAAAAGGAAACAAAATTGCTTACGGTAGTATAACGGTATTGTCGCTACTGCATTTGACTTTCGTTCAGTATGATAGTAGTTGTAGTAGTAGTAGTAGTAGTAGTAGTAGTAGTAGTAGTTTCGAGAGTGTTTATGCAAACTGATGTGTAAGAGTAAAAGAAAATGGTAAACAAAGAGGGATATCATCATCATTGGTTTAGCGTGCTGTGCTAAATATCGTATTCCACCCCCTAATGTATTTTCGTAAACCGTCGTATGGGTAAATTAGCCAAGAGAGAGTGGAAGTTGACTTAAATGTTCATTAGGGTTTTATATTCATATAGTGACTAAACCTAACGTTGCATAATATTACCTGGTACTGGTATCAAAGCAAACATACACATACATATACACATGGAAGGATATTCATACCTATGCCATAACAAAAATGTTTGCCTCATTTTTGTTGGACTTTATTGTCTTTTACCTCTTTTCTATGTGTATGTGTATGTGTATGTGCCTTTTTCTTGTTTTCTCTCGGTGTTATTATCTCTAACAGTTGTGAACTTAATCGGTGTTAAAACATTATGTTTGTGCCAGTAGTGTTAAGGCATATGTGTTAAAATGATGCCAGGTTTCTTTTTTTTTTTTTTTTCTTGTTTCCAGAACCCACATTCTATTCATTTTTGTCTTTAGGGTATATTCGTTATAATGAAGTTGTTTAGAGCTTTACGTGTAAAACGGTTTAATATTTTGAACTGTCGAATCTAATATAAAAAATATGTATTTAAAAAAAAAAAAAAAAAAAAAAAAGAACATTTAAATTAATACTGGCCACACAAAAAATAGGTTTTTCTCAAAAGACTCAAATGAACATAGGAGCAGCCGCAGATTAAAAAGCGAGTCATGATATAAAATCCATTCACAATAGTTTGAAATTTTAATTTCAAAACGATTTGTATAACATTCTATATAATAATTTGTAACGCAAATGCAATAAAACTTTTCTTTTTTAAAAAAAAAAAAAAAAAAAATGAGTAAAAAACACTACAAACGATAAAACTTAGTTCTGTTTTCAGGTTACATTGGTACACCAATGAGCTGCAGTTTTGTATTGAAATTTATACATCAATTTATATCTCAGGTTACAAAATATTTTGCAGAGACCACTGACTATAAAGTAGACCTTGAAACCTCAAGTTCTTCAAATATAAAAACTTGTGTAAAAATACTACACTACACTGCCCATGTACAGTTTCGACTCAAACAAAACTTTGCAAAATAATTTGTAAAATAATTATTAAAAAAATCTTGTACAACAATTGTTGTTGTTGTGTAATAGTTTATGAACTACGTATAACAATTAGTTGATATAAATATAACAACTGATGGATCATTTTACAACATTTTAAGGCATTGGATAAGTTCCCGCTATTTTCCGAGACAGAGCGTAACTGGGTATGAAAAGTATTAAATAAAAATTTCATTTATTCATTTGCAGGAACTATATTTGAACTTTCCGGGTGACAATCTAAGTAAACCCAGTAAAATGTATATAACATAGTTTTTTGAAAATTTTAAACAAATCGAGATTTATATATGACAAAGAAAAGAGGGTTTCTGGAAAACTTTACTTTTCTTAGTTAAATCAAAAGCTAGTGCTGTTCTAGTTCTTTACGAGCGATGAACAACGACAGTATTACGATATCTTAAACCTAAATAACTAACTAACTAACAGACTGAGCGATTCATCAAAATAATGTTGAATATCTATTGCGGTCATGTTTGACTGAATATTTTGTTTTATATCAATTGCTCATGACACATCTTGAGTTCTTAATATGATAAAATTCGGTTCCATGTAACTCAGGGAATACATTATTAATCCCAAATCGGGAGTGCATTATCCTTCTTACTGTTATCGGTGGACATTACTCCCTCAGAGTTTATGTAAAAATCTTTATAACCATTTTTATAAACTGTTTGATATAATAATTATAGTAAGAAAGATTCATTAACAAGTTTAAAAAGCAAAAATACATTAATTTCTAAATGAAAGATGCAGTATGTAATACCTTTCCAATCTTTCCAACTCCTTGGTCTCATCTAGTAGAGAAATTGATTAAAGGCTTTACGTGATTTTTCTCAGTCTGTCAAGAAATTTTGAAGAAAGGCATTGAATTTGATTTTTAGTAAATGAAAAATCCAGGCCCATAGGAATAGTTTTGCTGTTGACATACAGTCAGGTATTAACAATAATGCGAAAAGTTTTAGATTGATAATATTAAAGCATTTCAATATTAGAATTATTGACTGTGTTTCCTCGCAATTGTATGCCGTATGTCATCGAAATGGTTTAAAATAAATTTAAAAAATAAAACATCTTTGATTTTAATGATAAATTTAAATTGACTTTTTTTAAAAAAAAAAAATCTATCCATTTTATCAATTTTTCAGTCTAACTCCCTAGAAAATTCTATATCCGTTAAAAAGTTCCATAGATCTACTTGCCCGCCCATATATACTTAAATATATGGAAATTATCTGTTTTTTTTTATTTAGATCCCAAACTCACGCAGTGAACGAAGCGAAACAAAATATAATAATTAAATTATAAAACAAATGAAGAAGGATCTAATCATCGAATTTTTCAAAACGTATCAATGAATACAAAATATTATTATTAAATGTTATACAATCTTTATTAAATTTCGATATATTTTATAGCGATATGCATAATGGGATGCAAGCACTCAAGGGATTTTGAGAGAACGTATTTAAAGATAATGGTTTTCAATTATTCGATCGTATTGCAAATAAATTTTAAATGAAATCAAATCAAAATTACCCAAGAAAAAATATCCAAAATCCTTATTTGTCTTTAATACGCTGTTGTACGAACATTTTCTTAGTAAAATTTTGCAGAAATTTGCATAAACTTGTCTCGAATTTATGATCGCGCGTCCTCAATAATTCGTATAAAATAATTCTTCACATTACTAATTATACTCACTTGTCTTAGCACAAAACTAATTTTATATTATTTGTGATGAGAAAATCTAATTAAATATTCATTTTAATTAAAGATATAACGCGCGATAAGACGCAATCTGATGCATGCATACTATATATATATATACAAACTCATAGACAAAAATATGCGTACATTTAATAAAACCTTAATTTATATTCTCAATATGAAAATCTGATTATTCTCATTAAACACAAGCAATTAAACAAAGCTAGAAAATGATACAAACTGCTATAGCAGCATCAAGCAAGTAGCAGACATTCGTGTAGTTATGCCTGACTAAGTACGTCCATAACAGCATCATATACATGCATATATATATATATATATATATATATATATATATATATATATACATAGATAGTAGGACATAAGGATATCTTTAGTTGAGGTGCAAAGAAGCATTTACGTGCTTAACGAAATCCATTAAGTTGCATTTAATTACGTTTTATTTTTGCAATTGTTGTTTAGCAATGATCAGCGGAGTATGGGTATGGTGGTAAATAAGGTAAATATATATCTCTCTAAAAGAAGAAAGGCAGAAGAAGAGACAATTGCTGCTTAGAACAATTGGCATTAAATTGCCATCGGCTTGTTATATTATTGAAAGAGTTATAAAAACAAAACGAAACTTATTCAACGCAATTCAACAACAAATTGCAAAAAGAGAGCTCAAAAATCTCTCTCTCTCTCTCTCTCTGTGATTTCCAATAACAAACTCTTATACTAATGAGAGAAATAGAATATTGGAAAACATTTACTTTCTGTTTCTTGCTCTCGGTGTCTTTCGCTTTCTCTCTCTCTCTCTCTCTCTTTGTTTCTATGGTATGAAGCTCTCTTATAAATCTCTTCTTTTTAATTCATCGGAAAACCGTGTTAAATATTTTAAAGAGCTGCCCGAGCTGCCCTTTTTATGTTACCGCCAAATGCATTTATCAAATGCGTGCGTATGTGTGTATGCTTTTATATGTGTTTATGTGTCAGCCTTAAAATTACTTTGAAATCGTTTAAAATTTCTGCTATGCTTTTAAACTGAACGATAGCGGCAAGCAATAACAACAACAACAACAACAATAGCAACATTTTACAAACATATGAGACTGAACTAAAGGCATAAATAATCAAATTAAATCCTATCGAGGGTTTTGTTAGGCATAGGGGGCTTATGTACGAAATGTTACGAGTACAAGTATGAGTGAGTTTAAGGCCAAGTTTGCCGAATAACATTATTAAGCATTAATGTTGTTGAAATGTGTACCTAACAAAAGTTATAAAATATAAATTTAATACACTGGAAATTGAAAACAAAACTTTCTTCTCATAGAAAACAAAAAAAGAAATATAAATTAAAAATAATGAAAACAAAAAATATTTAAATTCTATTAATTAGTGGTAAAATAATTAGGTTAATTAGGCATCTATTCTATGCATTAGATATTTATATAAATTGACCATAATTGACCGGAATGCTCGTTGAGTGTTTAAAGACAGCGTTCGAAGTTTGTTTACTGCCTTTCAAATTATATTTCTTTAATTAACCATATGTTGGAACTAATTTTTATAATTGATTTTTTTTTTCCGAAGATATGGGGGACTTAATTGGTTTAAAGCTCTTTTCGAGCAAGTATGATTTTTACCGAATTGACGTCACTTTACAAGTAAAATACTGCTTGCTGTTCCTCAAACCTTATCCATACAAATTCAAGACTTGACATTTGTAATGAGATCGTTAACAGTTTATAAAGCCGCTTGATAAAAGAAAGTGAAGCGAGCGATGGACCTTATTGATCTATAAATTGCTATAAATTGTAGGTTAGAATTTTTGTTTCGTGAAAAGTTAATTTTTAATTATTTAAAAGCTTCAAATGAAGTCAGAAAGAAACTGGGAAGAAACATGGATATGGTGAGGCCGAATGTTGGAATATGTGTGCCCCATTGGCAAGTGTAACACCTTAAGCGATCAAGCATTCACGGTTGCTGCAGCCACACGCTAAATAAATAATAATAATAAAAATAATTTCTAGTTCACTGATAATATGACCAGGGTCTGCTGACTTGCTAGCCCCATTGAGTTTTGCCTATGTCTTTCAACCATTAACAAGTTGATTAAATTTCAGCTTACCGTCTCAATTTTTACAACTGCAGACATAAAGTCATTATGGAATAATTGATATGGTGTGGGACAAAAATGAACGATGACCGTAAGCAAGTCTACTCGTCTAAAGGCGAATTGTACTTTTTGTAGTTTTTTATTATACGTAGAAAAGTAAAATCCTTGTCCGCCAGTGGGTACGTTGGCTCTGTTGATGCATAAATTTTTAATTTTTAGTTTAACAGAATTGTTTACTTTTCTTTCTTCGCAATATATTTTTGCATAAATTCATCGCATGTAGTGTATATCCAACATTCTGATTTCAAAGCATTTTTACTTACTTTTAATTTTCAACGTAACACTTAAGTTCACAGAATGAAGAATACCTCAGTGGCAAAAGGTTTTAAGCAAATTTCAATTCAATTTTACTATATATATTTCTAGTCAGGATCAAAAAAGTTAAAACAGACTTCAATCCTTTGAACAAAATCATCGAAAAAAAGAAAAAAAAAAACAGAACGTAAAAAATTGAAAAATAAAAAAAAAAAAAAAAAACGAAATGAGCTTTTGTGCTTTAGAGTAGAGCATCAAACTAAATTTCTATATTTATCAATGCCAAACAAGTTCCCAATTTACTAAAAATATCTTCAATGCAGCACACATATCCTTAAAAGAAAACTCTTAAATTAATTGTATCAACAAAAATTAATTGAAAAAGCAACTACCACCACTACGACTTTTCCTACTACTTCTACCACTGGTTCGACGACGACAACAATCAAGAAATCAAATTACTGTTTTACACAGAAATTCAATCTGGCTTCTTTTTCTCTTTTTTTTTTTCTTTTTTTATATAGTATTTGCAAGATTTTTGCACATTTCAATTTTTTAATACGAAGTAGTGGAAACGCGCAAAACGAAACTGGATTGCAATGCAATGGTAAAGCATTGAAAGGAAAAACTAATTTCCGTCATCGATTAACTTATTTGAAATAAATGCTGAAAGTGATTTTTTACCTACACATACACATGTACACTCGCATAAACGCACATAAGATGCTCAAAAAAAGGCGAACATTGAGATGCGAATTCTGGTTAAAACAAACATTGGAAGTAAAATCGTTAAATCTCTAGAGACCTAACAGCTGCCGTTGGTGTTGATGAACCATATATCGAGTAGTTCAGTTACTAACGTATTTGCTATAATGCAATGTGAGTACCCGCAACTTTCTGGCTTAAAAGCACAACCGTACAACTTCAATTATAACAAAGTTTGCCTATTTTAATCATCTTAAAGTAAAGTCTTTTTTAATACATTCCATAATATTTTGAATTTGGAATCGACACATTTTGATTTTGATTTATCTTTATGTCTGTCGTCTTTTATGTTTTAATTTTTATTTTTTATCTTTTATCATATTTCTTTCATCTTTTATCTTGTATCTTGTATTTTGTATCTTGTATCTTGTATCTTGTATCTTGTATCTTGTATCTTGTATCTTGTATCTTGTATCTTGTATCTTGTATCTTGTATCTTTTATCTTTTATCTTTTATCTTTTATCTTTTATCTTTTATCTTTTATCTTTTATCTTTTATCTTTTATCTTTTATCTTCTATCTTTTATTTTATCTTTTATCTTTTATCTTTTATCTTTAATCTTTTATCATTTATCTTTCATCTTTTATTATCTTTTAGCGTTTATTTCTTATCTTTTATCATTTACCTTTTATCTTTTATCCTTTATTTCTCATCTTTTATCCTCTAATTTTATCTTTTATTCTTCGTCATTTATATTTTGTCCTTAATTTCTTAACTTTTACCTTTCTTCTCTTACCTTTCACTTTCTATCTTTTATCATTTATCTTTCATCTTTTATTTTTTATCTTTTACGTTTTATCTTTTACCCTTTATATTTTATTTTTCGTCATTTAACTTTTATCTTTTACCTTTCATCTTTCACCTTTTATATTTCATCTTTTATCTTTCATCTTTTATTTCTTATCTTTTATCTTCCATTTCAAGTCAATTATAAAAGCATTCTATAAAACATAGAATAGATTTGAAATTCGCACCATTTTCTTTACGAATGCTTGCATTACATGTACTCAAACAATTATTTATTATAACTCAAAACTTAAGAAAACACTACTAAAAGTTTAATTAAATTTTTTGATATCTTTTATGTTGAGACAGAATTACACCAATTTTAAGACTTCATCTACAAAAATGAATTAACCATATAGAAGTAGATTTTTAGCTTTTTACATTCTATGGTACTTGTGGTGAGGATGTATGTAACAGGGCTAAGAATTTAAGATAGATCCATCTTTGATTGTACCAATCGGTACAGAGATCTTTTCTGAATTTATTTAAGCTTGTCTGTCCGTCTATCTGTCTGTCTGATGTCTGTTCTTATATTTTTTATCAGCCTACACATCATACTTTTTTTAGATTTTCTTTTCTAATAGTTAATACAATGATACGACGAACCCTATTAAACATGGATTGATTCAGATCATTTTTGTAAATGCTCCCCGCTTAACAACTTATTTTTAAAACATTGCAATTTTTAAAATTTCTTGACAAAAATTTCTAAATAATAGTATCTCGGCATAGTAAAATGATATGAAAAATGTAGAAGGAATCGGCCAAGTTTTTGAGAAAGGAAAATATTATTCATTCCCAACATAATTATGGTCTTACTTTTTATATTTCTTTTTCCTTTTTGCCATACAGTATATGATGTATATCTCGAATTTTATTTTATTGAACTGACTGCGTAGAATATATGGAAAAAAAATATTTTAATTCAATAAAATCATAAAACAGGCTTAATGACGTTTTTACAACGAGATTGATCTCAAAATCAACAACAAAAATAGAAATAATAGCACCTGTGTGTAATTCTTATGCTTTCTTTACCTTGTAGGCATTACTGATAATTCGACTAGTTATCGTTTGCTCTGACTTTTAATTTCCTTTCTGCAATTTAAGATCATTACGGTAACAATTCGCCAATTTTGCAATATAAAACAGGTGCCACTATGACTTCCCTATGGTAGTAGTTTTTCTGGCATAAACAAAGCGATGATAAATCTTTTTTTGAATTTTTCTTTTACAAAACTCTGTTTCGACCACAAATTGCATGACAAGATGTTGTGAAAGAGTTTCAAATTTTACGGAAATTTGAATGATAGGGAATACGTTATTGAAGTGAACATTCATTTCAAGGTAAATGTAAAAAGAAACTACATTCATCGTTTAGACATAATGTTAAATTAAGCAGAATGGAGCATCACTTCTATAAATGGACTCTATAAGTAATTACATAAAAAGTATTTTAATAAGAAAAATTTACTCGTTATACATTTACACGATATTCATCTGCACGAAACGAACGAAAAATATTTCTAATATTAAATAAACCCACTTATACAGTTATGCTTTTTGAGTATAGATATGCAACGTTAAGTAACGTGCTATAAGTGCATTTATCACGCTCTTAAAATTAATATCCGCCCCTCAATAAAAGTATAAAAAAAAGGCGATTCAAGTACTTTGCAGTATGCACGTACGCTAGTAACAGTATGCAGAAATTTATTATCCACACCAGAATCCAACAGTCACTTAGTCAATAGTCACTCATTCGCTCAGTCAGACTATAAGTAAACAATGATAGCTTCTGTAAAGTATTTTAAATTTTCGATAGTACAGAGAGTAGTACTTTAGCATCCGTTTCTTCGTATACTCTAAAATGTCATTAAAAACAAAACCAAGGCCATGCTTACACCGTAACCATACATACTCACACATACATATACATAGTTATGGACATATAGGTAGAAGAGAGAAACCATTTTAATGTGCTGCTATATACGTAACTGTATGCCCCATAATTGCATAGACTACGTATGCTCTTAACATTTTGCTGACTCAATCAGCTAGCAATTGTAAACTTTTGTGAAATTGCCGCCAGCTAAACCGGATATTTCGTTCATTTCGTGCATGACACTCTTTACTAGAGAGAGAGACGGAGAGAGAGACAGAGAGAGAGAGAGAGAGCGTGTAGCAATTTTTATTATCACTGATAAAATAACATTACTTTACAATAGTTTTATACTTTAAACGCTGATTTGTTAGTAAGACCTCTTTATAAGTAATATTCTACACTACACCATCAAATACTTTATTTAAAGGCATTGAATATTACCTTAGACGATTGATTACCCGCACACACATACACACACACATACACGCTCTCAATGTTTTATATTAAGAAGACATTTAAATTTCATTAGTTTTACATTCAAAGGTGCCAACGCTTTTGTTATCATACATCATAATTCAAGTAAAGATGAAACATCTAAACATACATTCAATATCTTTGTTATCTTTACTTATATATATATATATATATATATATATATAACACAAACATATCACAAACATATTATGTGATTTACAGTTGATTTCCATCAACACTATCAATAAGAAAATAGGAAACTAAAGAAAGAAACCGTTATGCTATATAATCATTTCTCTGCTTTGCTTAAATAGACAAGAGCGCAAGGCAAACATGTTTTTTTTATTTATAAACATCATTTCAAAATAAGTACGTCTTAGCTGTAAGAATTAAATGTTTTGTAGAAAATTTTATTCAATTTTTCATTCATTATTTAAGGGTTCACATCGTCATCGATTAACTTGCGTAGCGTATTTCTTCGGAAAGTTTTAAATATTTATTGCAAAGATCGCATTTCTTAAGAAATCGATTTTAATCAAACCTATTGTGCTGCTAATTATTTTAAAAAACAAAAAAATTTTAATTCTTTATATTTGCAAATGTAAATCATATTTTCGGACAAGAAAAAATTATACGCACAATACATAAATATCATAAATATTATATTTTCGTACAAACAGAAAAGCTACACACAACAAATCCAGGTTCAGCATCCCATTTTTGGCAAGATATGTAAGCCATCCAAACAAATCTACACACGAGCTTATGATGAAGATAATAAATTGGCTCATTTAAAATTCAAAATCGTACCTAATCGAGACGTTATCAATGAAACAACATCTGTATATCACTAGCTTATGTTTTAATTACTATTAGTAATAGATAGGCATTCCGACTTCAAAATTTGAAACTGAAAAGTTTCTTAAAATTCAAATAAATTCCAATCTATTTAATTACCCTTTCATCTGCCCAACAATTCAAATACGGAAACCTAATGGAATATCCAAGAGTATAAACAAGATATGCATACATACATACATACATGGGCAGAGAGGTAGAATTTGAAGAAACTAAATCATACAATTACGAACTTTGAAGCTCGTATAGCTTGCAAATATACATGAATTTGTATTTAAGTGCATTGTTAATGTAACAATTTTGGTGACATTATTTGCTGGTCTATCATATCACCAAAGGAAAAGTTAATTTTCGTAAAAGTTAATAGTTGTCATGAAACAAAGTTGCGCAAAGGTATGACTGTTGGTCATCAAGCAAATGTACCATATTTGCTTGCAGGTATTACAATGAAATGAACTCGAACGTCAGGTTGTATAGAAACTTTAACACTCACAATCCCCTATTGTGGACTTTTGCGAAAATGTACGAGAAATTTAACTTAAAGTCAAGTAATGTTTAAAAGAACGTAATTCAATACCACTGCAGTTAATTATATAATTCTCAATTTCTTGTTCTTTCTTTTTTTTTTGTATTGTGAACACAGACATATATACTAAGGGATGTCTCCTATGCGCGTCAAATTTAGATCATAAACGGTACGATTATATCGGAATATACGGTTTTCTAGGATTTGTATTTAGTTGTGAGCCAGACAGCCAACCGCCAGCCCAGTCAATCGCCAGCCAGTCAACTAGCCAGCCAGCCCAGCCAGCCCAGCCAACCGCCAGCCAGCCACCCAACCAGCCAAATAGCTGGCCAACCAGTTCAGCCAGTCACCTAGCCAGCCAGCCCAGCCAACCGCCAGCCAGCCAGTCCAGCCAACCCCCAGCCAGCCAACCGGCCCAGCTAACTAGCCAGCCAGCCCAGCCAACTAGCCAGCCCAGTCAACTATCCAGCCAGCCCAGCCCAGTTTAGTCAACCCAGCCCAACCCAGCCCAGCCCAGCCCAGCCCAGCCCTGTCCAGCCAGCCAGCCAGTCAACTACCAACCAACCAGTCAACTAGCCAGCCAGCCCAGCCAACCGCCAGCTCAGCCAACCGCCAACCCAGCCATCCGCCAGCCCAGCCAACCGCCGGCCAACCAGCCAACCAGCCAAATAGCTGGGCAACCAGTCCAGCCAGCCAGCCCAGCCAGCCAATCAACCCAGCCAGCCAACCAGCCCAGCCAGCCAACCATCCCAGCTAACTAGCCAGCCAGCCCAGCCAACTAGCCAGCCCAGCCCAGCCCAGTTCAGCCAACCCAGCCCAGTTCTGGCAACCCAACCCTGCCCTGTCCAGCCAGCCAGCCAGTCAAATACCAGCCAGCCCGTCAACTAGCCACCCAACCAGCTAGCGTTTTTAGTGGGTTTCTAATATTACGAGACATTATTGGGTGTGACGAATAAGTGAACAATCTGTATCTGTAAGGAACTTAATCTTGGATAACTATCTATTGATAATGGTAGGTCAGTATATCGATTTGAATTCTTTTCATTTTATATACCATCGGGTTCAGATCGATATCTGCCACACATTATTCATAAACAAATTTTAAAATTTTCCGCTTTTCTTTTCTTTTCTTTTTTTTATTATAACACATTTGAGAGAAGATCAGCAAAGGACGTATCTTTTCAACTCAAACGATCATTAATAAATGACGCCGCTAGAATATATTTATTTTGAAAAAGTTCTATTTACTTAAGAACGCATACCTTACACGAATGACACGAATCACATGCTATTGTAAAAAGATATTTTAAACTTATTACGGATTAAATAAAGTCTTAAGTCTTATGGTATAAGAAAACATCTTGCAACTAGAAAAGTTTAAAATTTAATATAATAATAAAAAAAAAAAGAAAAAAAGAATAATTTACTCTCAGTCGAGACTGTTTAGAGTACATATATATATACACAGTTATAAAATTGTCTTTTGTATTTTTCCTTCAGACAAAGTTCGTCTCACTGGATTATGAAAAGTGTAGATTTTATTTACAAAATCTCAAACATTTTTACAAATTACTTAAAGGAACTTATATCTTTAATGTTTGTTTGCCTCGAGTATCATTATTTCACTCTCAACGTACAATTCTCTAATTATAACTAACGGCGTACAACTATCAACATATAACTATCAGTATACAACTCTCTATTACAACTCTCTATTATGACTGACTTATGACTTATTAACTGACTAACTCCCCTTAAGTGAAATACTTCGCTTATAAACCTTACGAAAATCACAAACGTTGCGTCCCATTCTACTATGCCAGCTAATCTTCTTTGCAGCTGGATTCCTTGACGTAATTTCTTTAAACCCTATGAACATCATAAATGCTGTTCGTGTCCGTTTCTACTGTACCTTGTTGTTGGATTTTCCGACATAGTTTCATTAATCCCAATGCCTGTTAAATTTTACGAGAATTGTTGTCAATCTTTGCTTGCATCGACAGCTGCAAATGCGCCTTTTTATGACAACGGCAGGTATCACATAAGAAAGAATTTTCCCTGCCCTATATTTCGACAAGTTTGCTGCAAGTGTATTTTATCAGTTTGTGATTTTCGTAATAATACGTTTAGTATATTTAGATGGTATGCCTTACCAAGTTTATGGTAATTTTGGATACTTTTATAAAGAGAAGAAATTTTTCATTGAGAGAGACGTTCTTTAATTTTCGACTCTCTATTAATACGATTATTTAATAAAGAATTTTTGTTGATAAAAAAAAAAAAAAAAAAAAAACTTTTATTATCTGAAATTTCAGCATCAAATGTTATACATTTTTAAAGAATATATATGGACTGTTTGTGGATTTTCTGGTCTAAGAACGGCATAATTTTGGTTGTCCACGTGTAAAAACTAGGAGCTTAAATTTTTATTGAAAAAATCTTGTAATAATAATATTAATATTTTTAATATTTAATATTTTTCATTTTTTTTATTTTGTACAAATACCGTTAAAAATCAAACTAGAAAATTCGGTCCATCACTGCGAAATGTTGTTTAATTCTTCTAAGTGATGTCCGATGAATGTACTGGTTTTTCATAGACAATTTCATTTACTACGGCTACGCGCCCTCTTGTGTAAATTCTTTTGAACGAATATGTTGACATAGTTTGCAATTTATCACCAAAGCAAAGTTTGAAAAAAAAAAAAAAACTACAGTAGACTTTGTGACGCTTCGGTCCAATAAGACAATTATGTCGCCCGATATGATGACAAGCAAATTTTGGGAAATGTATTTTTCTTTTCTTTTTTTTTGCAATTCTTTTCGTTGTAAATTTGAGTTATTAAAATGCATTTGAGGAGATTTTGCATTTTGATGTGATTGATGATGCCATAGGTTATAAGTTACAAGTAAGGCTAGAAAAATGCAACACATGCATATATATATATATATATATATATAAAAATTCATAAGGCAAGACTAAGGTAAATTCTTGAAACCGATTAGAATTTATTATGAAAAATTTACCTTTGAAAAAATTAACAACAACAATATCAAAGTTATTGTAACTTTTACAGACTCGGTAATTAAAAATCAAAACTTCATAATAAAAAAAGAAAAAAAAAAAAGAAAAGACAAAAAAATTGTATTTTAATTAAAAAAGAAAAAAAAAGTGGAAACATCGTATCATAAAATCTAAAATAAGATTAAAGCTTTTAAAGTTGATTTAAACATGTGTTAATTGCTTTATGAATATTTAACAGTTGAAGCAGAATTTTTTCTAGTTTTTTTTTGTTTTGTTTTTCATATAAATTTTTTGTGCATATACTTCTTTAATTTCTCTAATGTAATTAACAGGTGTAAAAAGGCAACCTTGTTATCGACACAAAGAGTTTAGTGCTCAATAAGCGAAAAAGCACTTCACCCTCTTCTCCCTTACCTTTTATAAAAATAAAAATATGTGTGCTTTGTGTATATAAATAGAAATAGAAATATATGCTTGTTAGAAAATACCACACATGATAAAGATGTCTACAGTATTAAACGTACACACACACACATACACACACACACACAAACACAGACCTGAACATATGCACATATGCATATATATATTTATAAATGCATAAATATGTTTATAAATGCAATAAACCTCAAAGTGTAAATCGATATAGAAAAATCCTGCACTCGAGCAAAAATCCACTTACATACGATTGTATGCAAATATTGTACAAAAACATGTAATGGCAAGTTGCAAGAGAAAATTGAACATAGAAACAACTAACACAAAAGGTGTAAAAGCTGTATTCCACAAAACGTATAGTAAACGTATAGTATATGCATTATATACATACATACATATATACATACATACATACATACATACATATATTTATGCATATGTATAGCACAGAACCAACTCAATATTGTGTACGGATTAAAAGCATGCATGCATACCCTATAAATATGTGATTTACGTACACATATATATATGTATGCATGTATATGTGTGCGTGTGCGGGCTTTGTTTGCCTATGAGTCATGTACGTTTGGTATGCGTGAGATTTTACGATATATTTTACAGAGCAAATTCACAAATAAACAATCAAATGCATGCTTTTGTGTGCGTGTGTGTGTGGGTGTGTGTACGTATTTATTTATACGAGTATGCGAGCATAACAAGAACTCTTAATACTATTTGTATATGAAACATATAAATTTATAAGCAAGATTGAACATACGGGCATGCATACAAACATACATGCATACATACATACATACATACATACATACACAAACAAACATGCACATTGATATATCTCAACGTTATTCATAAAAGTATATAAATTTATATAAACACACACACACGCACCTATATATACACTTATACACTTAAGAATGTACCCACTTATCGAGATTATCAAACTATTTTTACTTTAATCAATTTTACAGACAAAAATAAATAATTAAAATTCAATACATAGAGCATAACATAACATGCTTTCCTTAACATAAATTCTACTGAGTGCTACGCAGACGACCCATTTCTCTCTATTTATATCAAATAATAATTAAAAGCTTCTCTAGCTTATTTACTTTGTGCTCTTAGTTGCCACTAAGCTAAATGTTAATTTCAAAAGGAAATCTATTTCAACACACTTTAAAAGCACTTGCTTTAGATATCGAACATCATCAAAATCATCGTACATGTTATTACTGGAAGTAATGTTCGTTTCGCTCTATACAAACTGTGTGCAAACTTTGTGTAAAAGCATGAGGATCCTTTTTCTTTTTTTTTTTTTTTTTAATTATAATTAATGCATGTATCTCTTTCGTGGCCATTAAATTGGAAATATGAGACGTATAGTGCTTATCATTCGCCCGTTAACTTATTTAAAATTATTGTTTTCCATTATTGTAATAATTTCAAAAGTAAGTAAAATTATAAAAATATTTGTATTTTCCACTGACGGACTAACGTTATGCTAAGTTTTTTCGTCCTTTTGTAAAGCTACAGAATACGCACTGAAGATTTCGCAGTTTATATGATGTAAAATCTTCGAAGCATTCTTAGATGATATAATTGGAGGCAAAAAAAAAAAACAATTATATCGTTGTTTACAACTTTCGTTCTTCTTAAGAATGCACCATAAATTCCAAGCTGGTCCGTCCGTCATCTAATTCAACTCAGAAAGCCAAAGAGAATGTAGACAATGTTTAAAAACTCATTTAGTAATTAATTTAAACAAGAAAAAGATCATATTTGCCTTTGGGTGAATTTTGTAAAATCAATCAATAGTTTATGTGTGATATTTGATTGCAAATAAGACAAATCAAAAATATTTAAAGTTTCGAGTACATAATGTAAAAAACAAAAAAAAAAAAAAACAAAATAATCACTAATCAGTGATATACGAATCCATGGATGAATTGGCCTAGCCTTCAAGTTGAAGATTATAATTGTTTTTCGAATAAAATCTTGAAATTGTAAGAGATAACATCACTGTTGATTTTTCCGAAACTCATTCAAAATACGTGAAAACCAATTTGTCTTCTTTGAAATTTCAGACTTTCCTTCAAGAGCTCTGTATACTATACGGTGTAGATAATATGGTATACCATGCTGTATACAATACTGTACACCATGCTGTATACAATACTGTATAAAATACTGTTTACTATAGTATACTATATTATATATATATACTATACTATATATATATACTAGACTCTATATACTATACTCTGTATACTACAATGTATACTGTATACTATACCGAATACTTAATTGTATACTGTATACTATAATGCATACTATACTGTATACTATACTACATACTGTACTGCATACTGTATGCAATACTGTATACTAGAGTATACTGTACTATATATATATACTATATTATATACTATACTATATACTATACTCTGTATACTACACTGTATACTTTATATTACACTGTATACTGTACACTATACTGTATACTTAATTGTATACTGTATACTATACTGCATACTATACTGCGTACTGTATACAATACTGTATACTGTATATAATACTGTGGACTATAATGTATACTATACTGTATTCTATAATGTATACTACATTGTATACTACAATGTATACTATACTGTATACTATACTGTATACTGTACTCTGTACTGTTTAAATCTCCTCAGTATTATGAAAGTTTCACGATTACTATTAAGCTTGACAGTGATATAGATCAGTATGACTACAACAAAGACAATTTCGCTTAGGGCTTGAGAAAGAACACCGGAACTTTTGCAACAGAAAGAGTGTACTGTATCGCACATAATTTTCAAAACCCCATTGAAAATTTGGAAAATTTTTCAAATTGATTTTTAATGCAAGCCTCATATAGACTATACCTGATACCGTTCATGTATCATTTTTGTTGTATTTTAACAGAACGTTTAATACTAACAGTTATTACAATTTGTTGATACGAAATGGTATTATGTACCCACTGGAAGAAAAGCAAAACATCCTCGAAGGTAAGTTTCCATTTAGAGTTACAATAAAAAACAAACGTGTCCTCATGTTTGAATACTGCAAAGGCTAATTACTTTTTAAACAATTTTTTTTATGTTCATGTTTAAGTGCATATATTACATTTATAATAATTACTTTTAATTGCTCACTGATGACGATAAATTTGTCGATAATTTAATTTACTGCTGTAATGCTGAAATTAATATTCGCGCATACAAACATATAAAGCACACGTTTCGTATTGAGTTGTATTGCATTTACACACGTTTGCTCACAATCAGTCTTGCTCCTGTCAATGTTCTTTTGGATCTCGCTTTTCGGTTATGATTAGTCCGCCTGAAACTAAATATTATTTTTCGATATAAACTTTAAATTCATTTAGATGTTACAAAGCAAAGTTTTTGGCGGATACAAGCGTACGTGCATACGTGCTTAAGTATAAATCATCGTATTAAGCTGATAGGCTCGCAAGTTAATAATAAAAAAATTAATAATTAAGAACCAGTCGCAGAAGAATTGTTTTCTCGTTTTAATTTGAAGTTATTTTTCATGAAACGATTCCGTCATGCCCGTCATGTCACATTTGTTTATAGGATTAAAATAATAGCTAATAATATTAAAAATAATTAATTAATTAACTAATTTAATTTACAGTCGGGTTTTGACTATGAAAGCAACAATTCAAAACACAACATCATCGTCTAATTTATAAGAAAAATGCTTGCTACGAGAAGGGTGGCCTTGAATGCAACAATGTCCCTACAATCAAATAAATTACCCACACCCCTTCCTAGGAGACTACGATGAACTGCGCCTTCACATTATTCTCCTCTCCCTTATTCATTTTCATAGACATTATAACGCAATTTAACTTAATACACATTTCGTTAACATAACGAAAAGCACTAATTCCAGATGCTAGTCTTTTATTAACACTTTCGATAACTATCTTTCAACGAATCATAACACTTTTCATATTTATAGAAACTTGAGATACATAAAATTAATTAGGAGGATTTTCAAAGATTCATTAAACGAACGAAACTTAGTTTTTCCTTTAGCTCTTTAAGTAATATTTTAATATAAGAAATACACAACTATAGAAATATATATATATTTAAATGTAATCTGTCAACAGGTTCTTCTGAGAATTTTTTTTCAAAAATTATGTAACTGAATATGCGAATATGTATTGCGTCATATAAAAAGTCTCTGCGCTATTTGCTACTAGATGACGTTGATACTTATACATCTGGTAATACCACTCACCTGAGTGTCTCAAACAAATGTGCATTTAAAACGTCACATTTCAACTTAAATTTTTTGTGAAAAAAGTTTTCAAATTCTTTTTCTCGTGTAAAAAAATTTATATTGATTTGAAAATGAGTAAAATATCTGTAAAAACACTCTACGTGCAGCTTTTTTTTAAAAAAAAGGTAAAATAAAACTTTGTATGAAATGTGCGGTGAGAATACTGTGCGTAAGCGAACAATACCGGAAGTGGTTTACTTCCGGAAAGTTTAATCTCAAAGATGAACTTCGGTCTGATCGGCCAGTCACTGAAAAAGTCAATGATATTTTTGCAGCTGGTAGAGCAAGGCCGATTCAAAAGCTGTTAGAAAATAGCGGAAGCACCAAACCTCAACCATATGACATTTTGGTATCGTTTGGATAAACCGGAGAAATAACATATCAGCCAATATAAGTTAAGTGAAAGTAGAGTTTCAATCACTTCGATTTATTGATTATTTCTCCCCATTTTTATTCAGTTTTCATTTCTCTCGAATTTATAATACAACCTGAGGATTTATTCAAAACAAAAAAAAAAAAAAAAAAAAAAAACATTTGGGATAAATACAATTAATTTGAATTTTTAGTCAAAATTTTCCCTTTTTTAAATTCTTTTTTACTTTTGGTCCATTGTTAATAGCAGTCCTATGATCTAAAATAGTCCTGCAACTGAATACCTGTAATGAATGTCTCTCTTGAAATATGATTACAATTTATCTTCTCTGCCAAAGGAAATAAATAATATTTTCATAAGTGTCGATAGGATCAGAGATGACTACTAAGAATCACTTCCTTTGGTCTTTTCGATTTTAAATTCCTTGGCTACATAATTAGAAGTACTCACAAATCGATTTGCAATACGTAGTTATTTTTTATTTTTTTTTTTTAAATTTTTCTATCCTATTTTCCCCGTTCGTTTACTAACATCCACCCGTTCGAATTTTCATTATCTCTTTACTAATGAATATCAGATATTTCTGAGTTTTTGTTTACGAACCGATGATATATCATAAAACAGAGTTTATTATTTATTCTATTCTTTACTTTTATATAGAAGAAACGAATTGCAAGAGCAATTCATACGGTAATTGAACAGAATAATGTGAATGAGAAAGAAAAAGATAACACACACACACAATTGTTATTGCTGAATAAAATCAAATTATAATTCATACTTTGTTTACTCATACATTGGAAAGATTTGTAGCGCTTATAAGCAAGCAACAGTATTAGATAGAATAATCAAAAGTTGAAAAGTCTAGCAGATGTGTCAAACTGCCAAAGCTAATTTGTAGCAAAACTCAATAAAAGATGGAACGGGGGACTAACAATTTTATTTAGCAAAGATAAGGAAATTATGCCCTTTGTTGAGCAAAATTGCGAAAACATAACCACTATGCTAACGAGAGTTGCATAATCACGATGTGTATGACGATATATATGAAGATTTTTATAATTCTCTTTATAAGAGGTTGCTTAACATTTTTGACCAGTGGTTTAATGAAAGCACATCAAAATGATGATTAATGTGATGTTTGTTAAGGGATTTTATTATTTAAGCAAATTGTAATGAAAAAAAGTATCTATCTATCTCTCTCTCTCTCTCTCTCTCTCTCTCTCTCTCTCTCTCTCCGTCTCTCTCTCTCTCTCTCTCCCCTCTTAATCTTTCTCTCTCTCTCTCTCTCTGTATGTGTCTGTCTCTCTTTCTCTCTCAGTCTCTCTCTCTCTTTCTCTGTCTCTCTCTCTCTTTCTCTCTCCGTCTCTCTCTCTCTCTCTCTCTCCCACTCTATCTTTCTCTCATCCCCTCTCCCTGTCACTCCCTCTCCCTCTCTCTCTTTCTCTCTCTCTGTCTCTCTCTCCCTCTCAATCTCTCTTTCTCTCTCTCTCTCTCTCCCTCTCTGTCTCTCCCTTTCTTTTGAGAGTGCTTAAGTGCCTAAGGAAACACCAACGAACAATAAAAGTTTTCCAAATTATACTCTAGGGTCCATTGCATATACTTCTTATAATTATATGAATATTTAATTATGTTAGAATTTATAACGCATGTTTGGCTTGAAATTCCACACATTTCCAAACAACTGCTTGACTTAAAAATTACTAATGTAGTGAAATCTTATATAATTGTTTTTGTAAGGCATTCATTTTATTTTACTTTATTTTATTTATTTATTTCTTTTCTTTAGATGTTCCACGGTTCAATGCTCCTTATTAAAGATCTTTAAAACATTTTTCGTATGTGAAGTCTTTTGAGAATTACGGCAAATTAAATTGAATTATAAATCAATTTTTAAAGATGATACATGTTTAGATTTGTGGGCGATAGGTTTCCCCAACGCGTCTAACTAATCACGCTTTAATCGAAATTTAGCTTAACTCCAAACAATTCCGTCCACATTCCATTCGACCTAAGAAGTTAGTGAATTGAATTCGTTCTTTGTTATACTATGAACTATAAAACCGTTTCATTTTATTATTGTGGGTACATATAGTATGGTCAAAAATCTATATTGAATTTCAAAAATTCTATCATATCGAAAAAGTTGAATTTATTACACCTTAAAATCTTAAATGCCCTAAGTTTTTATGTTTAGTCATATAAAAGTGACTGCAATAAAATTTGTTTTCCACCTTTTAGTTCACTTAAATAAATATTTAAAAAAAAAAAAAAAAAATTTTTTTTTATAATTTTTTTCGCGTACATATATTGTGTTGTATATGACGATTTACTGATGTACCAAAAAAAACTATATGTAACTATATAGAACATGTTGTAAACCTTTTCAGAAGTACCGCATATTCAACACGTTGTGCTTCGCTTTTTATAAACATCTGTTTTTTTTTTTTTGTTAGTTTGCTTTGAACAAGTTTTTTGTTTTACAAACATATTGCGTTAACCTAGACGATGTTGAAAGTTCATTCGTCGAGGCCGTAGACGAAAGTTGATATTAATTTTTATTTGTTTTAAGTGATTTTCGTTATCGCTTTCGCTTCTCTCGTTTACGCTGAATGAATAAAGCAGAGATAAGAAGCAGTTTACTTCTATTTGAAATTTAAACAAAACTTCGAGTCAACGCCATGAAATAAAAGTACATTCATTATGCAATTGGGAATTCACAAAAATTCCATGAAGTAATAAAATGCAAGTAATTAAAATTATTGTTAAACAATATTTACCAACTTTTCATCAGTTGACATCGTAAAATAAAATGTACCTCTAGTAGGTAACGAAAGCACAAGTTCATCCTGTTTAAAAAAATATTAAGCAGAATGCGTTGTTCACGATGGGTATGAGGGATTTATGACCAAAAGATTTGTTTGAAAAAAAAAAAAAAAAAAAAAAACATTAAAAAAATATTAAACCGAATGTTCACGATTTGTATAAAGGATTTATAAGCAAAAAATATGTTCGAAGCGAAAGAGTTCAAAGAAAGAAATCGGTCAATCATGTTACCATGGCCAGTAGAATGAAGAGATATTTTTATTTTACAAATTTATATTTCAAATAGTAAAACGTAACATAGATAAAATTTTTGTATGTACATAACATATATAAAAACAACATTCCGTTTAAACGATCGACCCCATGAATACTATCGTATACGTAAATCAAAATCATTCGAAAAACGAAAGCTAAAGCATTCTTTTTTTTTTTTTTTTTTTTTTCTAATATGTAATGACCTTTTTGGTTTTTTCGATTATTTTTAAATTAAGAAGAAATATAAAAGAGAAGAGCTGAGAGCTCTTCTATTGTGGGTCTCTTGCATATTTTAATTATTTTCACTTTATAGAATATTAAAGGACATAAAATATATCATAGAAGAGCTTTACAAAAAGAGCTTATCAATGCATTCATAATTCTCTACCACAAAGTGTACCCAACCAACAATTTATGATTATGATTTATAAAAACTTTTAAGAACTATATAAAAAAAAAGTTATACCCAATTATAGAATGAGTTCCACAGTTGCAACAAGTTAGTAGTATACTAATAAGTAGTCATGTTTAGTAGCTAAGTGTACAATTTAAATCCAAAGTTAAACGTATCAGGAAAAAAGCCTAGAACAGTTTACATAAAATTTACGACGTTCGATGTATATGGTACACATATAATTGACATTTAGAAATTTTGTACTTAATCATTCTATTGATTGGAAGTTTTGACATATTTAAAAGTAATCAATTTTTTCGTATCATAAACTTCGACAATCGAACTTAACAAATGGATTCAGTCTACTATTCAGTTTGGCTTCTAACAACTCGGAATCATGAAGTAAAGTTTTGTTGCTGTCAATATCGTCTTCTCAACTGCGAATAAATTATTACTGTCACCAAAAAATCTACATAGAATAGAATGGAAAAAAATGTTCGTTTTTTTCTTCCGCAACACTTTTTAATTCACTCTGAAATCTTCTAAAAACATGTTAGTAATTGATTTTGGATTTTATTTTATTCCAAATTCACAGCATTTGTTAAAAAGTTTCGTAAGACACGAATTGAATAACTTCTGAATCTTTTACATGTATATATATATATAAATTATTTTAAATTTTATATAATATATACTCTAAAATGATTATTTAATATAAATATTAATACACGACCCCCCGTTTACTTCGTTTTATAATTTCTTGAAGTCTAGAGAGTCATTAGGTACAACAAATTTAATTTTCGGTTTCATTTATCGACTGATTTTGGTTTACGTATGCGATAGCATTCACATTCGCCCGATGACTATCGTTTTTTCCCTTTTTCCCTCCCATTTATGCACTCAGTAGAATATTACAAAAATAAGTTTAAGTATAAATGTAAGGTAACTAAATTTTGGTAAAATGATGGACGTAAAAAAAGATTAGATTACCACGGACGCGAACTATAGCGAACATGGACGCGACATACTAAAAAAATTTCTGTATATCAGAATTTTTATTGTATAACAATTCGCGTATAGTTGGCTTTACAGCATGCCGATCTAGAGTATAATAAGCAGAAATTTTAAAAAACAATCCAAATCACACAAAAAATTAATATTAAAAACGGATTCTTACTTTTCTACGTATGTATTCATTCAATAAATTCATTGTAATTATATAATATTAAGGAAATTATTATGCGTAGCTCTGATATTTCGCGTCTAGAGAATCAGTCATGTAAAATAAATAAGCAACGCGCCTTGTGTGTGTGTGTGTGTGGAAAATTACATAAAATACATTAAATCAAAAAATAATATATATGCAAATCTATTATAATACATTTAATAAACATAAATTATTGCTATAATGAAACTTTTTTTTTAATTGTGAGAAACTTCGTATTCCTATAAAAATTTTCGCTGAAATTTATTGAAGCATTTGACGAACATAAAATTAAAATGTTTCATTGTGGGTTGATATAAAAATAATGAAAATAGGGTAAGTTATTCGCTTCACTTTTGGGGTCTTTTTCATATGTCATGTATATACACTTGTATATATACCATACATGTACATGCATTTATACATAAAACGGTCAAATAAAAACTCTATATTTTTAATTTGAAAACGATAAAAGAAATAAAAATGATTTTTTTTTTATTTTATTTTAGATATTAGTTCATGTTATTGGATGGCCTACGGACTTTGATAAAAATTGAATTGTGGAACACCAATTTTGAATAATTCTTCCATATAAATTTGCACTTATTTCACCAATGCCACTATTTGTGTCACGCGTCGACAAAAGTTGTTGAGATGCTTACCGCCTTCAATGTTACAATTGGAGTTGGTGGGGTTGATATTAAGCAGGATCGTAACATCTATAGCAGTATTTGTTGGAAAAGGAGCATCAAGATTACAGACAACGAATTTTATGAGGGAGGGAGGGGAGAAGGATATGGAGAGGGAAGGAGAGAGGGAGGCAGAGAGGGAGAGGGAGGGAGAGGGAGGGAGAGAGGGAGAGGAATGGAGAGAGGGAGAGGGAGGGAGAGAGGGAGAAGGAGAGGAGAGG
>KK351064.1:188859-262019 GCA_000671755.1 Glossina brevipalpis | reverse complement strand
AGAGGGAGAGGGAGGGAGAGAGGGAGAGGAATGGAGAGAGGGAGAGGGAGGGAGAGAGGGAGAGGGAGGCAGAGAGGGGGAGAGAGAGAGGGAGAGAGGGGGAGTGAGTGGGGGAGAGAGAGGGAGAGAGGGAGAGAGAGGGAGAGAGGCTCTGTGAGATGATTGCAACACTCTCATAGCAGCCGAGAATGTGTACATAGATATTTTTACTATTATATATTTATGAATATATTGTAGAAAAATATCCGTCTATTATTACACGTAGATTTTTGTAAAATTTTCACGTTTCGAGGCAACTTTCCGTTATATCTTACGAAAAACTGATACAACGGATGGTTTGAAAAAAACATATATATCACCAATGATCCATTTAACTATGATTTTGTCTTTGCTGGGCGGATCTAGAGGCTACGGATGGTTCACCGACAGTGATTATTCCATAAGCGTAGCATAGGATAAGGTTAGTTTTTATAGAATGGATCCAGTGCATGATTAATATCGATACAAAAAGTTGTTTTTATTTCAAGTGATAAGCAACTGTACGTTTCGTTGTACAGCAAGCGACGATTTAAACTCATATTTACTTTCACAAGCCCATATAACATGGAGGAGTTTACATTAACCGAAAATTGATGCAAAGTTTAAACTAAATGATGGTGCGTATCCATGTATCAACAACGCGACCATTAAATGAGAATTAGCTTACTTAGAAAACCAATACACTGAGGCTCAAATAATGCTTGGTTTTCATCTCTTATTAAAGCACTACGTATATGCATCTTTCAATTTGTTAAAATATTAAATGCTTTATTCATTACCTCTATTTTATTAATATGCAGACAAGTTACTGAAGATTATCTGCAAAAGGATTTAGTCCCTCAGATGTCCCGTGGATGGTGTAGCATTCCACAAATAATGGCAAAATCAAAACAATCTATTAAAAGATTTACTTTTGAAACCACAAAAGGAGTAACTCTTTATAAACACTTGCGGGCTGCTTTGCATATACAGAGAGACTTGATGGAAAAAAAAAATTATTAATTTATAATTGAAATACAAAAACAAACCAAAAATATATATGTACATAATTGGTACATAATGGTGTATACATACTCGTCATGTATTGAAAATAAAGTGAATAAATAAATTTTAAGTCTTAAGCCTTTAAACTTAGGACTTGAAATTAATGAGACAAGACGTGTGTGAGTTCGAAAGCCATGTAAAGTGTAAGAAACGCGACAAATGTTGTAAACACGATAGAATTATGTTTTTTTTCTTTTTTTCTTTTTTTCCAAAGGCTAATTACTTTTTAAAAAACTTTTTAGTGCATGTGTTTTTGTATGTTTCAACACCTACAGTGCCATTTATAATACAAATGACTGCACATTTAAAAATAAATATAATAAAAATGAGAAAAGTGTATATATTTATAATAATTACTTTTAATTGCTCACTGATGACAATAAATTTGTCGATAATTTAATTTACTGGTGTATAATACTGACATTAATATTCGCGCATCCAAATAAAACGTACACATTTGGTTTTTGTGTTATATTGTATTTACATATGTGGGACATGCAATTCAATCGCTGTTGTTGTCGTTGTTCTTTTTAATGTTTCTGTTCGATTATTAGTACGCAATGAAACTAACGATTCTTTTTTTTTCAATATAAGCCCCCAATTCATTTATATGTCAAAGGTTTAAGCGCATGCATGTGTACACTGGTGTACATGTGTTCGTTCGTGTTGAAGATATTTGTGTATATGAATCATTGTCATAATAAGCTAAAGCTGAAACGTGGCTAACCTCCGCACATTAACTCTAAAAATTTCAATAATGTAACTGCATTCATTTATTAATAATAGCTTTCAAATTGATTTCGAATTACAAATATAAATATTTTTTCATTTATTTATGTATTTTATTATAAAATTATTAGCATTCGCTTTCTTTTTCAGTAGATGGGAATTCAAGGAAATCATTTTGGAACGGAATACATTTTTCTTTTTCTTTTTGCTGATTTTGATCTCAATACGATTTAATATCTATTTCTCTCATGTCTATTATTCATTCAAAAGTATATAAGAACTTGTATTAGCAAAAACGGAATTAAGTTTATATTTAAAATTATTATTCTCCACACATTTTCAATAATCATCACATTAAAGTGCTTTTTACTCCGAAATTTTAATTTTTACTCTAGCGCTACGTATTTTTTGTCGTCGAAGTTTCGCTTGAAATAAAGGTAAATTTGTTTCAATAAAATAAGCTTTTGTGCTGCTTTGTCTGTTAAAGCTTTGTGAACTGAAATTGCGGTCAAAAATAAAATTTTTAGTACTTCATAAAAATACCTATTAAGCTTTGTTTGCAAACTTCTTGTCATTAAGCTTTCAAGAATTTCACTAATTAGGGAAATAAAAATACGTTTTAATCAATGATATCTAAACTGTTTTTGTATACAATTGCTTTCTTTCATCAAAGCTTATTTTAAAGCGTTACCAAAAAAATTTTTTTTTCAATATCCTTCAAACTGATATAGTTTTCTAACCAAAGAAAAAATATCAGTTTGAATGGCCTCAAACAAATTGTAGCATATGACGGTGGATTTCCGTAGTAAGGATTTTGGTTCAAAGTCTCACCGTCAAAGGTATGAGAGCAAGAGAACCAAAAAATTAAACCACTGAAAGAATTACTGATTTCCGCTACCACTTTGAAAAGTTTCCGCATTAGAAAAAATTAGTAAATATTTAGTTAAGTAAATTAAGTCAATTATTTATCAATTATTTAATATCGTCCATACAATAAAAGTTTTATAAAAACAAAATAAATTCGTTAAAATGAAAAATGAGATCAAAAAAATAAAAAAGTTTAGATATGAATTATAAAGAAGACAAAAATAAAAGTAAAAGTATAACCAGCGAAATATGAAATACCATGTGGGGGGGTGCCAGGGTTCAAAAGTGACTGCAAAATATCTGCTTGATATATACATGTGATATATGTATAAACGTATCTAAGAAAAATCTTGGCATCGCTACAAGCACCATTAGCACCACCACTAGTACCACTACTAGCACCAAGATTAGAACCACCACTAGCACCACTACTAGCACCACAACTAGCATCACCACTAGCACCACCAGTACCACCATTATCACCCATAACAGTACCAAGATTAGCACCACCACTAGCACAACTACCAGCACCACCACTAGTACCACTACGATCACCACCAATAGCATCACCACTATCCCAACTACTAGCACCACCACTAGCACCACCACTAGTGCCGCCACTAGCATCACCAGTAACACCACCACTAACAGCACTACTAACACGAAGATTAGCACCAAGATTAGCACCACGACTAGCTCCGCTGCCAGCACCACCACTACCACCACCGCTAGCACCACCACTAGAACCACCACTAGCGTCACTACTAGCACCAACATTAGCATCACCACTAGCACCACCACTACCACCACCACTAGAACCACTCTTAGGACCAAGATTAGCACCACGACTAGCTGCACTACCAGCACCATCACTACCACCACCACTAGCACCACCACTAACACCATCATTAGCACCACCACTAGCACCACCACTAGCACCACCACAAGCATCACCACTAGCACCACCACTAGTACCACAACTAACACCACCACTAGCACCATCACTAGAACCACCACTAGCACCAAGATTAGCACCACCACTAGCACCACTACTAGCACCACAACTAGCATCAACATGAGCACCATCACTAGCACTACCACTATCACCATCACTAGAACCACCACTAGCACCAATACTACCACCGCCATATCATCACTATTTATGTGATAGAAAATGAAGCGCGGCTTAGCAAGTACGTGCCTGGTCCATCGATGCAAATAAGTGATAATCAAAAGGATTCGAGTCTGAAGAGCAAGTTGCATGGGTTAGCTCCTCCCAACTGAGTGTTTTCAATGAGTCGCGAACCGATTTTTCCATCTGAATTGATGGATAGATGTCATGTAGATAAATGACCTTTTGCTGACTTCATAAACGGTCTGAGACTAATTACAAATGAACAATCAATTCATACGAAAATTGGTTTCAATCCCTACGACTATATTAGTTTTAGAACGAAAAGAAAGTAGTGTTTAGTAGTGTAAGTAGTAAGACGATAGGGATTATGTACGTACGTACAGGGGAATATGCCTTCAAAGGTAGAAATCGTACGTTAAATAACATCTTAATTGTCAAGTAAATTGTTATCGAAAGATATCCTGTGGAAAATTATCAAAATCTTTATTCCACTTACATATGTTATGTTCTACCGGTCTGAAAACTTCAAAGATGTTAAGTAAGACAGTAAAAGAATCAAATCTTGCATGCAGAAATTTTAAGGCCATACTCGATAACAATTCTTTACAGCCAGATTTGAAACTAAGGTTGAGTGCACTTTGATATATTGTATGAGGATATAGCGTCCTTAATTACGGGTATACCTCCGAACAGAAATCATAGCGAGTTTAATTTTTAACTATAATAATAGAGACGAGCGCTAATCGTAGTTGTTTTAAACTGTACTTCTACTGAGTGGTTCATAATTTTTACACGAGAAGGCGTTAACAAATAAAATAGAGAAAGAAGCAAAACTCATAAATTTAAAAACTACAGACAGTAATTCTTCATTCTTAGTAGAAAATGCGAAATTATTACAGAATTCAACATCTAGTATGACTTGTATGATGCACCCAAATGTAATGCATTCATCTAGATATACGTGCAATGATTAATATAGGCAATGATTTTAAAAGGTTCGACACCCATGGCATATTCCATTTTGAAGTCCATTTTGATTACTTGTAACTCATAAATATGTTAACTAATAATACATGGCTATTATTACAGTTCATTGATTCGCTTTTTTAAGGCGTAAGGTCACATTGCGAATACGATAACGCGATAAAAACAATTCTATGGCATCATAACCTTTTAAGCTTATCGTATTAAATGTTTTGTATTGTAGGTCTGTCTCTATATTCAGCTACGTATTTAATTCACTTGGCTAGCATCATTCTTCTAGTATTCAAGTTTACAAATTCGGCGGTAACCTTGCACCAATATATTTAGTGTAAATTTCCATTCGTAACTAATCATCGCCACTCCAATATAATAATCTGATTTAATTTCGAATAGAAATGGGAAATATTGATATATGATATACAATTGCAATTATTTTGAATAATAATAAATTTATAGAAAGTTTAACTTTAAAAATATTTGTTGTAATAAACCGCAACACATCATACATCTTAATCTATTAATATAATTACTATCAAAAACAAATAAATAATAAAAAGAAATTATTATGTTTAATCTCTCCGCTACACAACAGCAACTTTCAGCAAAAAATGTTTCAAAAGTATAATATATTTAAAAGAAAAAAAAAAGATACGAAAGACAATTTCTCTAAGCAACCAAAAACACTATATACATATGTCTAAAAAGCCGCTACAAATGCATTTAGAAGCATTTGCCTTAAAATATGCTCCACATTCATTATATCTTAATTCCTTAACATATATGCTAAATTCAATTAGGTTTAGAGCTCAACTAAAATTATGCTATAAAATGTATTCTTCTATAATACTATACTATTACAGTGAAAAATTACAGTAAAATGTTAAGTTAAATAGAAGTTATCTATACATAATAGAAGCATGCGCTTAAACTGTAAATCCACATTTTCATTAATAGAATACAAATTCATCTGTTTAAAATTCTGTAAAAAAAACAAAATAACGTTAACATGAATTCGATAACATGAATTCTAAGCTGAACGAACAATCTTCACTATAGATATTTCGTAAACATATCAAGGACAAAAAAACATGCAATTACTGTTAGGAAATGTGATACGTATTTGTCACTACGCGGTGTTCTGCATTAAATGCTTCAACTTTATGCTTTTGTTCGTTTTCAGCCTTTTGACCTTGTTGAAGTATTAAACGTAAAACCGTTCACAAAAAAAAAAAAGTAAAAAAAAGAATGATGATAATTTCTTTTGTAAGGATAGCGCAGCAAGAGTGCAGTATTTGTTCATGACGAAATATGTAAATAAGGGCAGCGCATTAGTAAACGAATAAGGAAAAACGATTGTGATTAATTTTACTTTCAATATATTTTTTTTTTTTTTCGTTTTCGTTGCCATAGCAAAGTCTCAAAATCGGTTAACTTGTTTGCATGAGTTAGCATAGCGTGCGCCACATTAATGTGTATTTTTAGTTTTTAATCTCTTCCTGATACTTTTTAATTTTATAAATGAATTTTATTTTCGCTCTCTCTCTCTCTCTCTCTTTTGGCTCTCTTGTTATTTACACTTTTACCTTCTTTCAATAACTTACGGCGTTTTGCAAAACGTTTAGACTATTTTTATTTATTTATTTATTTCATAATTTTATGTGCACATACACACGCACATATACATGCAAACAAACATATATGCATATATATACGTACAAGCATATATGTATATATATATACATATATATATATATATATATATATATATATACATGTGTGTGTGTGTGTGTGTCTGTGTGTGTGTGTATTATAACTACATCTGTGAGTAATTTGTAAGTGCTGGATATTATGACTATTTAAATTGTGCTAATTTTGCAAAATTTTTTCGACCTGAACACGAAAACATAATAAAGCTGCCTCGCAAACACGCATACATACATACATACATACATACATATATACACTTATGCAAATTAACTCAAATGACTCAACAACGAATGGCGCGAGAGCGAGTTGTTTTGTTTTCATTAAAAACTTTCCTTTTGCAAAGAAATGGAAAATAAAAAGTTTGCTTTCCAGGTTGCTTTTATACCCGCAGCTTTCGAACAATGAAGATATATTTCTTTTATCATCTCATTTGCAACATGCAACATGCATTCCAAGTAAAAGGTATCTCTTTATGACATATATGTGTGTATATTGAAAGACCATAAGACTGTATATGAATTTTGAGGTTGTTGTGCGTCTGTCCTTCTACGATTCTCAGTTTTTCTCTAATTGTCTATTGCTACGTTCCGTGAGTTCCTCTGTTTGTCATTTTATTTATTTGTCGCTTTGTCTGCCGATCACTTGGTCGGTCGATGATTTGTTTGATTGTCGCTTCATCTTAATGGCAGCTTATCTGCTTTTATAATGACTCATCACAACATCTATTTGCCGATTCGTTAGTTTTGTTCATTATGCTATTGTTGTCAGTCTGTCGGTAAATTTGTCAATTCATTCATATGTTCGTCCATAATATGTTTATGCTTTCACCAACTTCCCTGCTATATATGTATGGCATTGCATTGCATGCCTTCAATACTCTCCTCAAGTACTTGTATAACATAATTGTTTATAAAAATTACAAATCGTTTAATCAGTAGACAGGCATTATATTGATAGAAAAGTTTAAAAAGTTGGTGTTCGTTTTTCAGGGTCTGTAGCTTACTTTTCTTTTTTTTTTTTTTTTTGCTCTTATTAGCAACAATGCAACAGTTAAAATTTTTAGTAATTTTTTTTTAGCTTACGTAAATTGCTTGAGATCATAAACGCAAATGAAAGAAGTCTTCTCAGACATAAATAAGTTCTTTCTACTTAAAGCTGGTAGAACTAAAAAATTTTCTGTTTTTTTCAAATTTCAAAAATTGTTGATGACCCATGTAGCCTATATGGGGTGGAGGGGGGCATTCTTTCAAGGTGACTAACGTCCTCTAATTATTATCTAAATAATATCGAATTTAAGTCCTTCTAGATTTTCAGTTAGTATAGTTCTCTGTCTGTCTGTACGACTAACTTGTAAATAATTTTTTGAACTTATTGAAAATTCTGAAACAAAAATAAAATTGTTAACATTATCGTAAAATCGGCATATATATTGTAAAAACAGTAAATCTAAACAACAACAACAAAAATATTTTTAAATTTGATCTTTGCCTTGTACTCTACACTCCATGAATGTGCAGTGTGTTTTCAAAAATGTATAAAATGTAATGCAAATTTGCTGAAAATTAAAATTAAATTTCAGTTAAGAGGGTGATGGGTGTTTAAAATTCGTTGTCCAACGCATGAATAAGATTTTGTTACCTAACAGTTCTTCTTCTTTTTTTTTCATGTTGCGTCTTCTGGTCTGCTAAAGTTCTGTTGGTTGTACAAAAAACTTATACAACAATAATAAAGTTATTAGGTATTCTGTTTTTTGTGCTACACAACCCAACAAGAATAACAAAAAATTATGTCTGTGTAAATATAAGTACATAACAGTACAGAAGGCTAAGCAACAAATCGTCTTCTGTAGTTATTTTAAAGCTAAATTTTTTCAAACTTTTTGTTCTGCTTCTTTTTTCTGTCTTTTTTTTTGTTTTTTTTTTTTTGGTTTGCTGGTGTTTGTTACTTTAAAACTGACAGCTGTGCTGCTTTGTACTGAAGTCCTGTGTTGCTTTTTGCTACTGACACTCATACCTAAGATTGGCTATAAAAACCGACCACATCAAAGGATTTCTGGAGCATTTGTTTTGCAAATGACTTTTTGTTAACCTTTGCTGCTTACTTTTTTGTTTTGTTTTTTTTTTTTTTTTGTTTATCACTCCCTCTCTTTGACTTACTCATCCAGTCCTAAAATACTTTTATATTTAAATAAACTGTTGTTGTGTATGGTTTGATTAAATAAATGAAATTTTTATCAAATGTTCTCTCTTCAGCAGTAACGATGACGTTATTGTGTAGTAATTAAAGCTTAAGCCTTGCGAATAAGCCCACGTTTTCTCACAATGCTTCCTTTTCTGCAGTACTATGCTCTGCAAAATTTTATAACTCTACGTTTAAAACAAATGATTTCATTTGAAATGCATAAGTGATGATAACGATTTAACTGCTGACTGCTTCAAGGTCGAAAAAAATATATATTTTTATCAAAAATACATTGAAGTTAATCGCGATACGATTTCTATTATTATTTTATTAATGTCTCATATTATTGAATAATACTGTAACGATCATATATTTTCCTATTCGGAAAATACTAAGAGCGGTCTAATTCTGGCTTCTAGGTCGGCTCGTCGAATCCAAAAGTTCTGTATGTTTTTATCTAATTCCACATCAAAAATCAAACCACGCTTTAATTCAAATATTCAAGTCAAATTTATTTGGGTATATTCGCGGTTTAATACATTTCAAGTCTTAAATATTATGTGTCGTTAATGGCATTCAATCTCGTCTCAATCAAACATTAGCAGGCAGCTTTTGCTCCTCTCCCTATCAGATGTTAGCGGACTAAAAATTGTTAAATGCAACCTAACTCATCGCCTGTCAGAACCAAAAGACGAAGAGGATATTCTCACTATTCCCCATTTTGGTTCTCTCATTTCGGTGGCGTTGCCAACTTCTTCCACTCTTCGTCAGAGGTTTCCCCCTTAGTGATAGTTCACTTACAATATAATTTACTGTTTATGGCAGTAACACATAACAGCGTTTACCTTAATGGTATGGATTATCGCTTATGGCAGTAATCCTAATGTTACTTAAAGAACTTAGGTAGGACTAAAACGAGAGCACGACTTTGGTTTTTATCATATACAGTTACTTCAATTCGTTATCCCAAGCCGTTATCGTTCTTCGAAGCCGGGTTCCTCTGGCTACTATCTACCAGACAATCAGACAATCGCTTCGATTAAGTTAAGAGAGATAGATAGAGAGAGAGAGAGAGAGAGAGAGAGAGAGAGAGAGAGAGAGAGAGAGAGAGAGAGAGAGAGNAGAGAGAGAGAGAGAGAGAGAGAGAGAGAGAGAGAGAAGGAGAAAGAGTGAGAGAGACAGAAAGAGAAAGAGAGAGAAAGAGAGAGAGAGCGCGAGAGAGAGAGAAGGAGAAAGAGTGAGAGAGACAGAAAGAGAAAGAGACAGAAAGAGAGAGAGAGAGAGAGAGAGAGAGAGAGTCTCATGATCTTTTTGCTGGCTTTACATAACTTGAGATTTACACCTTCGCAGTAGGAGTAGACGATAATGTATGTTTATAAATGATTATTACCACCGATACTAATCTCCTCATAAGATTTTGTAAATGTAATCAGTCTTCATTATCGGTACATGTATCCAACTAAGACTTGAATTAGCAAATTTTAAGCTACGGAAAGGCATGCACTACAAATGCCTATAGGGGCGCTATGATATTCAAAAACTTCAAGATTTTTTCTCATCCGAAATTATCCGAAAAATTTAAAATTCTTTTATGGCAACCATTCAGAAGAGTAAGAGTAACACTTGCCTGCTGTTATTGCGTTATCGTGTTTCGAATATAATCAATTAACATAATTCCTTTGAATTATGAATGGTTGCTTTGATTATTGACTGTTGCAATGTCGAATGCAAGTCTACTTATATTAATGCAGTATTTATATTTTCAATAGAATCTTTATGCCTTATGCCTTACACCTCTCATGGAATTATCATCTAACTGAAATGAATTTTATCTTTAAAATCAACAACTGCAAAGTGAGTTTGCAACAGCAAAATACTTTCGTTATCATCTCTTCACTTGTTTTTTTACTTATTACAGGTCATTGCAATTCTAATTTAAAAGGTCTAAACAAATTCAGCTTTAGAAGAAGAAGAAGATGAAGAAGAAGAAGAAGATTTGAAACTTTATGAATCTCAAGTACAGTTACCACAGAAACAACCTCTGAAAAACTAGTTTCTGTATATAGGAAACGGAGAAGTAAGAAAACTTTTACGGTATAACACACGTAAGGCTAAGAGTTTAACTCTAACAAACGTTACAATATTTCTAACTAACTACACTAAGACTTCAATTATTAACAGCAACAACAGCAGCAACAAATAGGAAGTGTAAGCTTTTTCTATTTTTTTTGTTGTTGTACAAAAATATACCTACAAAGAAGGGCGGCTTTAACTTTTCAAAACTGACTTAGACTTTAATCCTTTTGAAACTCAACTCAAATTCAACTCTACGTTAAATCCTATTCCTTCTTTCATCTGTTTTTATTTTTGCAATTCATAATGTATTTATAAACTCGAATATTGCATAAATATTTAGAGCACAACAAGAGCAACAACAGTAACAACAACAACAACGTTTTATTAGATTTGCAATACAAATGAGAAATTCTACAGTCATTGCTGCTGCATATGCAATGCAGTGAATGCTACTCAGCAGCTTAGTAGTGTATAGCGTATATTAGACATAAGAAAGTTATGCAAGAAATGTGCTATAGAGAAAAATTGATACACGTTTTCTTTTTTTTTTTATAAAGTTTTCCATTATTTATAATAATATATAATTTTAATACAATTTCCTCAAGTGGATAGAGAATAGAAAAAAAAAAGAAGAAAATTCTAAAGATTTTCGCAATAACTTTCAAAGATATTTTTTTTAATTTAATAAAATTACTTACTTACTTGGCTATGGATTCAATTGATGTTTAGAAGCGAAGAAGATGAACCCTTAAATTTTTTTCTTTTCTTAATCAAGGGTTAATTTCAAGAAGTACATTCGAAGAGAAAGATCTTTTATCACTGAAAAATAATAAAAAAAATAAAAAAAATATGAAATAATTATTATAAAAATAAATAAATATTATGGAAAATTTGAAAATTTAATATAGAGATTTTTGAAAAATATAAAACAAAAAAAAAATTCCAAAGAAAAAAATGAAAAGATAAAATAACAATTAGCCGCAACCATCCAGTCTATAATTTCTTGTTTCTCACGATATTTAAAATTAGTTTTTCCGACGATAAACCTAAAAAGATCTATTAGCCTTTTCGCATTGAAATTGTAAATTGAGAAAAACCCATCGTTAACGATGGACAATATTTTAAATAAAATTCCTTCTGTCATGTCTGCTTTAGAAGCATTAATTTAATTAGAAAAAATACGATCTTATCGTATTTATATTTATATTAAAACGATATTTGATATATTTTTCAATATGATCGCGGATATAGTGCTATTGCTGATATAATTATAGTGAAGTAGAGGAAAAAGAAAAGAAAATATATGAATTCATAATCAACTCCCAAAAACATCTCATCGCAAACAGTTTAATTTTCATTAGAAGCATTAAAAGCCTTCTGAACCATTCTCAATCTTATTTACTCTTCAATCGCCTCAACGAAGCTATACATACAGTTTCAAAATTAAAATAGATACTTTCTAAAGATAATTCTTAATGCATATTAAAGAGATTAGAAATCAACAGCTAAAATGTTTAGACTATGACTTCTGAGAAGAAATTTATTTGACACAGACAGCTAACATTAGAGAGAGAGAGAGAGAGAGAGCTTAGGTGGTAAAGCCCGAAATTTCATATGAAAAATATTTTTTTTTCAATTAATGAATTTATTACCAGTTATTCTAGAAGATTCAATGCATTTAGTAAGCAAAACAAAAAAAATTTTTTTTTTTTTTTTTTTGTAATTTACAGTCACGTTAGCCTTTAAAATAACGCTGCCACACAGACCTTTAAATATCATCCAATGAAAATTCTTCCGTATTATTCTAAATAAAGTAAAACAACAACTTCAAAATACTTTTACGAACTGATCAGTCTCGCGCTTTAAAGATTTAAAAAAAAAAAGGAAAGTTTACCAAAGTCATCTAACATGAGAAAAGTAAATAAAATTGAGAGAAAAAAAAAGAAAAAAAAATTTCTTCCAAGTGTGCTTAAATTTAAAGTAGCTCTTAGTTGTGTTAACCAAATCATTACATGCTACGCATATACAGAGAAGGAAAAAGTAAAACGAGACCATTTCCACCACATCAACTATCTCTCTAAATAAGGGCACATACACACCGAATGAACGCATCGTCATCGCAGAGTAAATTGAATTTTATACCAAAAATAAATTTTTTTTTTTTCTATTTTGCATTTAATAATATTTTCGCTTGCGAAGGTTGCTTTTTCCACAAAAACTATAAAAAAAAAATAAAAAGTAAAAAATAAAAAATAAAAAAAAAATAAAAAATAAAAAAATTAATAAAATTTAATAATTCAATTACGAACTTTATGAAAAACAAAAATGTGCTTTTCACACTCATAGCAAAGTTAATTTAATATGAAGTAATTTTTTTTTCGCCTTTTATTTTTCATTTTTCATTTTTTTTTTTTTTTTTTTTTTCTAAAGTACAGTTTAAAGTTTACTCAATTAATCTATTTAGTGTTTAAGTGCACTTTAATAACATTATATTTTCTACTCTATCTACAAATTCTAAATAATTATTTTGATTTTATGATGCATTTACCCTCCTCTAATTACCCCATGACTTGAATACGATTACAAGCTTTACAAAGTCTTAGAGAAAGTGCAAAAGAAAAATATTACTTCACTTCCAGAATTGAATCAAATCTCTTTTCTAAACTTAAACTAAGTGTTTTAAGAAAATTCATTACATGGATTTTTTTTTTTTTAACTTTTAATTTATTAGTCTAAAATATATTGAGCTAAATCATGTCAAAAAGAAAGATTGAAAGAAATTCTAATAATGAAAATAAGATTTGATCTTTAAAAAGCTTATTATTTTTTAATTTATTCATTTTCATTATTTAACATTTGTTTCTGTCCTTCGCCAACAATAAATTTTTTATTCGTTCAATAACACTGCGGCTTGCCTGCCTGCCTGCCTGCCTGCCTGCCTTATGATGGTAAATATTACTAGGACTACTTAGACAATAAAGAAGAAATGTATGTAAGGAAAGCAGCTTTACTCTCTTCGAAATTCAATTAGATAGAATAAAAACGAGTCAAGGATTGGCATAAGAATTATTCTACAAAAGTAAAATAAAAAAACAAAAATGATTGTATTGATTTGTAAAACACAGTGAACTAATAATTACAATATCAAGAGATAACTTCGAAGATGCTTCTTCCGTCTTAAATTGAACGAAAAGATAACTTCGAAAGTTTTTCGTTCGGCTTCAATTGAACCAGGCCACACCTAATAAGGTCTATTATTGCATCCAATTATTCTAAAAAGATATATTTTATACTTGGATTATCTCTTAGTGAGACTTAAAGTGAACACTGACCGCTAAAATCGTAAGAATTGATTGATATTTCGGTTGCGTTTCTTTTCGGAGTTTAGTTTTTAAAACCGAAAAAAATTTTAAACATTTCTGGAATATTTAAATAGAGATTTGTTGCAACACTGCCGACGTTTTATTGCAGTTTTTAAGAAAATGTAACCAAGACCCAAAGCCCAGGACTCAAGACCCTTTTTTATTAAACGTTTCGTATCATTCCCTAGCGGCTATGTTCATACTATTTTAGAAAGCAAAAGCTTTTGAAGCAACTAATTAAAAGGAATGCATTGTGTTCGTAAATATAGTTAAACTTTTAATTTGTTTCTTTGTCCGAATATATCATATACATTTAGTATTCATTCCATATATTATATTTACGCTTTTTTTTTCTTTATTTATTTTTCTTTCCTCCATTTTTAAATGACTGCAAATTAGACAAAGATTGCAATTACAAGTTTTTGAAAACATTTCTATTTGGGTCTCACCAAAAATTTGGTTAACTATAGCTTCATATTAAAATTTTTCTGTAAAATAATTTTTGTAAGTTAAACTAATAGCTTGATTAACATTGACATTAAACTTTTTTTCTTTACATTGTAACGACAATTAAATTTCCTATTCGGAAATATTAAGGTGTTTTCTAATTCTGATTCCTGGGTCGGCTTGGCGGATCCAGGAGCTCTGTCTATCTTTTACCTAATCCCATTCAAAATAAACCACAAGCTTTTAGTTAGTATTCAAATATAATTTTATTCCGACCTTTTTAAACTAAATACAATTTAAGACTTCAATATCACATGTCCTCCCGCGTTAGTGTTAGATAATCTAGTCAAAATAAAACAACAGTCGGGCCCTTAAGACACTCACAAAATCGTCTGTTTACGGACAAATTTTTTAAGCGCTACCATTCTTATCGCTATTCAGAAATCAAAAAGGGAAAAGCCCATTTTTATTGCCCGCCATTTTGGTTTTCTTCTAAAGTTTGACGTTGCCACACTCTTAACTTCTTTTCAGTAGAGTTTCCCCTTAGCAATATTGAACTTAATACTGCGAGTTATTGTTGACGATAGTACCTACAACAATCCTTATCTTATAATTTACCGCTTAAGGCAGTAAACCTAGTAACGCCTAAAGAACATAGGAGGGACAGTGTGGACCAAAACGACGGCACGACTTTGTTTTTTACAACATGTGTCTACAAGACGACGCGACTTTGAAGAAGAAACTACGAATGTCATTTTAAGGGGCGTGAAATATAAAAAAATTATTAAAAGAAAAGTGTCCATTATCGCAGCATTTTGTTTTCCATTGATTGCCCAGCAAAATAGACACAACAGAAGAAGAATTCAAGATTTTTTTTTGCATCACCTTTAGAAAATTAATTTCTTGGTAGGAAATGAAAAAAGAACAACATTTTTTTAATGAAAACGAAAAAATATCAGATTGTTTTGGAATACATTTTTTTTTTGTTGTTCTTTTATTAAATAGAAATTCTTTTGTAACGTTTCCCATTTTTTGCTCGCCCACCTGATTGTTTAGTTTATCATTATTATTAAATGTAGAAAATTTCTTAAATATAAAAATTTAGCTGAACTTAACTAAGTGTCTATTACACACACACACACACACACGGTATTTTCCATTACTATTCTATACAGTGTAAGTGTAAGTGTAACTAAGAACACATCAAGTGAAAGTTCATTACGTTTTATATTTACACGCTTTTTAAAGTGTACGAGATACTCAAAACCATTTAGGTGATGAAAAACGAAAAACATAGCATCATAATAATGTCTCTTTGTATATATATATATATATATATATTTATCGTCTATTCTATGTTACGTTCATGCTGGTTTACAGTACACATTATTTTATTATCTGCCTCTCATGCAAGCACATCCATACCGACTTGTCTTGCTGTCATCATTATTGTCAAAAGGATGTTTTGAGTAAAAGTCTTGGTATTGTCGCCAACGTCAACAACTTCTAATTTCATTAGAAAGGACAACAGCAGCAGTAACAGAAACAACAACAGAAACAACAACAGAAACAACAACAGAAACAACAACAGAAACAAAACAACAACGATAAGAACAACAATAAGAGTATCAAGAAATATCTTACTAAATAAAAGCATCATACTCCGAAAGAGATACGATTTTCAATTGACTTCTCATTTAACACAAAAAAAAGAAAAGAAAAAAAAAAAAAAAACGGAGAAACATACGCGTGTGTTGTCGCTTACTCGTTGATTGCTCCTTTGCTTACAATCTTCGTGTTCAATTGAGCTTAGATTCTATATGCTTATGAGCGTATGTATGTAGGTATGTGTACGCGCGTGTGCGTACATGTATATATATAAGTGTGTGTGTGTGTATTCCTTACGACACAACACCAAAAACAACAATTTGATATCAAAAGCTTTTGGTTTAATACCTCTTCGTCCTTCTTCGCCCGTTCGGTTGTTTAACTGTTGCCATTTATCCGTTTATTTTTTACTTTTTTTTTTTTTTTTTTGCAAAAGTGTTGATAACACTTTTAGAAAATGTATCACATATGAGAGTGATGTATATATACGTATAAGTATATATATGTATATATGTGTGTATGCGTGTATATGCGACTTAGTGATTACTTGTACACTCTGTTATTACTTAACGTTTCATTGCATTTTCCATTCACTTGTTTGGCTTTTGTTGTTCACGTATTTTTCTACGTTATGCGTTACGTTTCACTGGTTGTTTGATGTTTTCATTATTAAATCTAGTTTTTTTTTGTTCTTGTTTCTTCTCTTTTTTGTTTTTTTTTTTTTTTGTGATTCTTTTTTGCGCTCACTTACTTTCCTATTGTCTACACTATGAGGTTGATGTTACTGCGATTGTTGTTGTTGCTGTTTTTGTTGCCTTTACTGTTTTGTATAACACTTCATTTTCACACTTTTGATTCAATTTCATTTAATTTCATTTGAACAAAAATGAACGTTATTCTCTTCTAATCTAACTCACTCCATATCTGATTTTGTTTGTCTTTCGCTATCCATGCATAAATACAATGATTTACATATAACGTACATGTTGATGTACATGTATATGTCTATATATAAATGTTCATGTGTTCGTGTATGTATATGTAAATGAGTTTCTATATCGGATTACATTGTCTTACTTAGTTGTTTTATAAGTTAAAAAAGCTTTTATTTTCCTAAATAAGAAAATAATTGAATTATGTTCGTATTCATCTCACACACGCTTGTATTATTATTATTACTCATGAATGAAAAATATATGGACATATATAAAGCAAATTGTAAAAAGCAAAACAAAAAAAATAAAAATCTAATACGTATTAAATGAGGGACAAATTGAGATTTACTATGAAAAGTTGTTTGTACTTCTCACAGCGGTGGGTATTTTTCAAATGCTTGTAACTCATATAAAATTGATGAAGCGAAGATCCTGAAAACTGTAAACAGTCCTGATAATAGGTCAACTTAAATGGCATATAATCGATTAGACCTTGTCTGCCTATTTTTTTGTCTGTTATAAATTCATACCAAAACGTTCTTCATTAACAAGCAAACTCAACAATTTGTTCTTAATGCTCTCTACGAGATTTTAGTTTAAAAATCAGCGGAACCATTTTTTGGTTTTATAGATAATATGTAGGTTCTAGGGTTTTTCAACACGAGATATAATTTTAAATTTTGGGGTTTTTTTTAACTGTCAATTTGCAAACGTTATTCTTATGTCATTTGATAAGTAAAACTTACTTTCCCCTTTATAATGATGCGCATGATTAACTTAGAACTAGAAAAGTAGCAAAAAAAAATAATATAGAAAAAATGGAAATTTGGAATGGAATTTTAAAATCAATAAACAATCAATATATGATTAATTTACACATCTTATGCATTTACGAAACGTATCTGTTAGTTCTAAAAATCTTAAACTCGAGCTTAATATCTTTCTTTTTATTTCTGATATATATAATAGATGCTTGCAAAAGTTCTTATCACCAACTCCTACAGGCAAAAATGATAAAGTAATGAGAAATACCAGTGTAAGTAAGGATTGAATTCGATCATTTTAACCTTCCTCTACCTATAACAATAAACTTTTCATTTAGTTTTATTGAATTATTCAGTATATACAGCCGCTAATCATAAAACGCTCAAAATTGTATTTTCTGCATTCATTATCGACATTCATTTTCAACGTTCATTATTTAAAGAAATCTGATGTCGAAAGCCATAAAAAAGTTTTAGAAGCTCTATGCCGCTCTATCATATGCCAATTGTTGCTTTGGATTTCGATGGTTTAAAAGTAGTGATTGCGGCGTCAAGGACAAAGCACTGCCTGGAGGACAAAAAAAATTTCGAAAACGACGGAAACTCAGTTCAAACCCTCAAATAGCCTCCGAACAGCTTAGCAATTGATAAAATAACTTTTTGTAGACGTTTATATGCGATTAGAAGGGCCCCAAAGTGTGAACAATGACTATGACACCAACCGACTGAAAATATCATTTCGGAAACATTTTGCAAAAGTCGTCAAGGATACATTATTGCAGCTCGAAAGGGAAGCTATCTATGCCGCACTCAGCGTACTCACCAAGCGTAGCGCCTTTTGATTACTTGTTCAGATCAAGGCAGCATGGCTTGCCTGGCAACAGGTTCCAAAAAGTTAAAGAACTGCGAAAAAGGGCCGATTCGTTGACCTAATTTTTCCCAATAAATTACTCTTTCAAGTGAAAAAATGATAAAAACTTTTGCAAGCACCTAATATAATTAAATTTATTTATGGTTCTTTGTTTGTCTTTACCACAGTTTTGAAATCTTTTATTATTTAAAAATGAATTTCACAATGAAAAACACAATGAAAATTAAATTTTATTTGAGAAAGATTTGAAAGACTCGTTGTTTCGCAAACTAGTTAATTATTTTGGTTTTAGTATATGGTATTATATCGCCCCTACTCTAAATTGTTTATTAAGGGTTCTTAAGACAACCACAGTTTTGGATGAGAAGGATAGCCGGCAAACACGAATTGATGGCTACGGTACAGAAACCTTTCAACTTTCAAGCAATTCTTATATTTAATTAAATCAAATTTATAATCTGGACATTACAAATTAATTAATAAAGTGGAAATGTGTCGGAACTTGTTCATGATGAAAAGAAAAATCAAAGGATGCTATGTATCATATCGTGTAGTAGCATAAAAAATGATCTAATAGCAAAACATTCCAGGGCAAAATTGAAAACCATAATAATAGTTGTAGTAATAGTACTAGTAGTAATAGTAGCAACAGTAGTTGTAGTAGTAATAGTAGTCGCAGCAGTAGTAGTAGTAATAGTAGTAGCAGCAGTAGCAGTAGTAATAGTAATAGTAGTAATAGTAGTAGTAGTAGTAGTAGTAGTAGTAGCAATAGTAGCAACAGTAGTAGTAATATTAGTAGCAACAGTAGTAGTAGTGGTAATAGTGGGAGCAGCAGCAGTAGTAGTAGTAATAGTAATAGAAGTAGAAAATGCCTGTTGCATTAAAAGCTTTTAGACATTAAAGAGAGGAAGGAAGAAAGGAGGGAATAAAGTATTGTATAAAAATAAGATTAAAATTGTTGGTAAGAAGCGTTTAATCCTTTAATAGTGGCAAGTTCATAATGAAAAGAAAGGAAGAGAAATTTTACAAAACTCTTAACTCTGGTTCAGAAACCTTTCATGATTTGGCTGTGGAAAACTATTTCTAGTGAATTTGCTGTTACTTCTATGTATATATATGCTATAGATATAGCTGTAATTATATACGTATACGCCTTATTTAACATATACATATATTCTAGTTTTGGTATTATTTTGTTACGTTACTCTTGCGTAAATCTTAGTTTTTAATTTCAACTTCATTGTTTATTCTAATCATGAAATATTAAATAATTCTATTTAAATTGTACATAATTATGGCATTTTGTTGTCGGATTTCTAAATAAATAAATAACTAAATAAATTTCATTAAAAAAAAGTATATCTTATGCACAGCTCCCCATAAAATTTTAAATGGACATGAAACATACATTCCATCGTTATTTGATAGCTAATTAGGCTTGTACGCATTCGCTAATTTTTTATCCCCTACAGAGATAAATAAAATTTATTTTAAATAATTAATAAAATATTTAAAAGAAGAGATTTACTTTTTAGAAAAATAATAATAATAAGAACAACAATAAAAATAATTAAGAAAGAAAGGATGAGTCTTTTTTTTTTTGTTTTAAATATAATTTCAAAAAAAATATTTGCAATCATTTGCAATATTTTTGAAAAGTAATAAATTAAGTTTAAACAATACGTGCATTACTCTGACCTAAATTCTGAAAATTTCCGTTTTCTTTCGTAACTTTTACTAAGTTTTTTTTATTTATTTATTTTTTTCTTCTGATTTTGAATATTTTTCAACTTGAAGCCTTGTTATCAAAAATATTATGTAAAATAAATTTATAAATATATAATTTCATATAAACTGAAAGAGAAGAAACAGAAACATAAGGGGAAAAAAAAGAAGAAGGAAACGATATCTAAATACATCTACATCTACATCAACTTCGAGACAGAAACGGGCAATAAATGTAAAATCTTTTCATATGAAAATCTCTTCACACATATGTTCGAAAAAGCACCGACCGACAATGTATCATTAATTTGTACTATAGTGTGTAGGTTTTTCTCTCTATGAAATAAAGAAACTAGTACAACAACAACAACAATAGCAACAATAACAAAAGCAATAACAACAAAATATTAGAGAAAACATACAGCAATCAAAACAACCGCAATGCGCCAAAGAGTCGGAAAATCTGAAAATTTCTATGCACAAATGAGCATTAAATAAATTATTAAATACAATTGCATGAATAAAACTCACTTATACATATATATTATAGATATAGACATATACATACATGCATACAAACAGTGAATATAGAATATAAACGAACGGAAAAAAATGCAAAATGTAATAACATTTTATACATACATACATACACTCACACACACTTCCATACACACACACGTACACACACACAATATAGTATATATTGAAGCAATCAAATATGACCAACTTTAACACACAAAAACTCGATTACATACAGAATATATGTGTGGGAGAGATAGACAAACTGACAGATACGGGGAAGTTTTATGTACGTGAATACGTCGTTATTGAGTGCGTGTGCTTATATATGTTTACATGATTTTCGCATTATACATAAACCAATGTAACTTTATTCTTCTTGTTAATGTTGCCGTTGTTTTTATTGTTGTTGTTGTTGTCGGTTCAATTCACAAAATCACTATAACAAGAGCACGAGCACAACACATTCAATCCAATAAATATACGCCAGAATAAATAGTTGAGTGTTTGTTGTCATTGTAATGGTCATGAAATCTAACAATAATAACAACAATAACAACTATTACTACTACCACTACTACTACTACTACCATAAAAGAAGGTTTAAAAATAACAGGAAGAGACAAAACATGTCTGTGCTATAGAAAACACTAATATATTCGTCTATTTATATATAATATGTTTTAAATGCATATGCTGTACCTTCTTTTGAGTTCTAAAAAAATGTCTAAGAGATTTAGAGAAAAATTTTTATAAGAAAAAAGAAAAAAAAAAGATTTTTTTTTTTTTTTTTTTTTTTTTTTTATAGGAAGTAAAACATAATCATAAAATCAATGGAATTTTAAAGTGGTCCCTGATATGTCACCAGACATCAATGTGCATATGACTTCAATTTCAGTCAATCTACGGTCAGTCATTCCCTCACTTATGCATTCGCTTGCTCATATTCGTTCGCTTTTATACACAAATACAACTTGATTATGCAATCAGGCATACTATAGATTTTGACCAACAAATGTCAAAAGACTATATAACACAAGTACACTCTTACCAACACACACAGAAACACACACACATGGTAACTACACATCTCTATGGTTTATTATACAAATATTGTACACAAAGTGAAATTCTATTTGTATTAAAGCCGGTTTCTTGGGAATATTGTATGGCATGAGCGTTTCTCCAAATCTCTCTATTTATATGCCATTAGGCTGCTGTGGTACAGGAAATCAAAACTCCCTCACATTTATAACTAAGTATGCAAGATAGTCTTTTTTTTTCTTTTCTTTTTTTTTGCTAATATCTATACATACATATATATATATATACATATATTCGATAAAAGCTGACCCTTGACTAACAGCTGCTAAACAATGTATATACAAGCATAGCAACAGGAAGTAGTAGGACTGAAGTAAGAATGTAAGGAAAATGTTATCAGAATTATATTCCAATCAAATATTTACGCCTCGTAAGGAAATACCAAAACAATATAAATGATCCTAGCGATATTGTATCTTTGAAATGTATCTTAAAAGCCATTAAATGTAATTTAATAATACAATTAATTATTCATAACACCAAAAAGGATTTATAGAGTTTGGCTTCAGTTTGAGATTTTAAATCGTTTTAATCAAATATTTCAAATATTGTTCTTCATTTCGTTTATCCATATGTTGATATATTTAAAAAAAAAAAAAAAAAAAAAATTTTTAAAAACGAGTAAAAAAATTATCTTGAAAAAGGGAGAAAAATTTTTATTTCTTTTTTATTTTTATGGAATATCATAGAATACAGCCATCTATGGAATACCGTGAAAAACGGCCAAAACAACCGATAGAAAATAGACGTGATTTCAGCCTATACTGTAGGCGTGATCTGTGATCGATTTAGCCCATTTTCAATAGCAACGTATGTCGAAGAATTTCCAATGTTTCTCTCAAATTTGAAGCCTATATCTCCATTTTTGCAGATAGGACAATGTTTACCACAGACATTACACAGATAAGCAGACAGATACATGGACAGACGGACAGACGCACAGACGGATATGTTTAAGTGAATTCCGCATTTCGTATTGATTAAGAATATATACATTTTATGTGTTTTGAGAGGCATCTTTCTTAATGCTATAAATATTTTCACAACAAAATTAAATTTCAATATTCTATAAAATCGAGTGGGCGCGGTTAGTCCCTTCCAGAGACTACGAGATAGCTAGCGCAATATTTGTGGAAATTTTCATAAGTCTATCTGATTTAGTTTACGAGTAATGAGCAAAAAACCAATTTTTTTTACTTCCAAAAGCAGGGATGTTATCAACCTACGTCGTACTACGGATGGGCCCTTTGACCGACTCTGTGTAACAAATGTTCGCTACGATATTTTCCTCACTTCGCATTTTATGATTTCGTAGCGTCTTCGATGAAGTGGGTAAATGAAGTTTCGAGTCAAAATATTGGTGGCGGAAATGTAACGTTCTTTCATCTCTACTTGGGACCCCAGTAAGCAACATGACTTTGGCCGAATTCTCAGTCACCATCAAACTAAATTATATTGAATTATAATCTCGTTCTGAGCCGTGGATGAGAGCGTCCGAAACGGTTATCGATTTAAAACGATTAAGGTTTAGCTATCGATATCTTGCGACAAGTTCTCCAGTATTAAAAAAGAAAATACATGTTTATTATAAGAAAATGATAAAAAAAAAAACGACACATTTTATTCGAAATGTATTAGCCCTCACTAGCTATACACAGTTTTCCTCTATCGTTCTCAATTAAATGCCACGCCAAAGAAAACTGTGGCTCTTTTAAGGCAAATCAGTCATCGATCTATTTTTTCAAAAATTTCATGCAAATCAAAGTACTGCTCAACAAATACGTAACCCAATCATGCAAACAGGTTGTAATCGGAATGGCTAGAATCTAGTGAGTAACCCGAGACTATCACTTCAAAATTGAGTGCTTCCAGCGTGTCCCGAAACGGTTTTGTCGCTTGACGTTTTTTTTATCTTTTTGTATATTTTCGTCGTCGTCTTTTTTTTGAAGAGTCAATGGTTCAAAATTGGTGTTGGCAGGCTTTGGTATTAACCGACCCAAAAGGATGTAACAGTTCACACTCTACCACTCCGTTCTGGTACCATAAAAAACACAGACAATCATCTGACTCTGACTGAGTCGCTTTGGCTCGATCTTATGGTCGATATGGATGGTACGCCTGGATTTACCCATGAATTTTGGAGCGTGAGATTTTTAAAATAAAATCGACATTTCATCCCAAGTGACGATACGGTACAAAAGCGACTTATCTTCGATCGACTTGTATCGATCGAGTAGAAAAAAATGATCGCCGGCGAATACACTTTAGTCCATACAAAACTTCATGTACTCGTTGTTGAAAAAAATACATTTGATATTACAATCGGTTATTGCTGACAGATGCCCAACTTATCAAACAAAAAAATAATAATAATAATAATAATAATAATTTGAGACATTTACGTTCTCTACAGGTAGTGTTACTCGATTGTTTCACAAATTTGCATTTCATATTTACTCATCTAGTCTTACTTCATACTTACTTTCTTAATTTTTTTTTTTTTTGTATTTATTTTATTTTATTCTTATCTATTGCGTTTACTAAAGGAAATAATTTTTCTATTTTTTATTTCAAATTTAAACAGAAAAAAACATTTCGCCTTTAGTTAATTACTAAGATAGAATTTAATTGCATGAAAATATATCCAACAGGTTGTAATCCTTAAAATTAAATGGAATTTCTTAGTAAACGATTCAAAAAAGAACAAAATAAGCAAACACACACTATCAACACCATCCAACCACAAAGAACGTTGAACACAAATTCAAATTACATCACATAAAATCTTAAATTAGTGTGAGTTAATTGCGGTTGGAGTAGAAATGAATTAATACGAATAGCACGCAGGATAGGGATTTAAAGAATGAGACGATTTTAATTAAATAACATTAAAGTAAATGCTTAATAAACTTATTTCTTTACTATATTACGTGGCAAACAAAAAAATAAATAAATAAATAAAAGCATATACATACAAAAAAAAAAAAAAAAAAAACAATAATAATTAAAAATCTCACAGAATGAGAGAGAGATTGGTATTAGGAATTCGCGTAACGAAAATAAATGAAAATATTTTAAAGCATTTATGAAAGGATTAGTATAAAAATCCTCCTGATATTGGCACGCCCAATTTTCACTACCAAACCGAGTACAAAAATTTTCATAGTTATTCCAAAATTTTAACTCGATATTTTGATTTTTATCAACCAAGATCACATCAGCCACAAACGTTAGATAGATGGACAGAGAGATAAACTTACTTATCGATTGAAGTACAATTTCTTGTGAATAAAAAATATATATTTAGAGTTTAAGATTTCTCTGATGCTTCCTCTTGTAAATGTATTTCAAATGAATGTACTCTCCCCCATTATTCTCCATTTCCTGGTGAGTGGTGGTAAAAAGGAAACACACAACAATTTCCGATATCCTTTTTAATTTGATGTTTTGCACCTCTACGTAAAATAAAATGAACAAATTGAACTGAATTTTTATTGGCAACATGACTTGTTTGCAAAAACATCCTTTACATTAAAAGCTTTAAAGAGCGACAAATCAATTTTATCTCTCTTAGAACGCATTTTAAATATCGTTTTATTTTTATTTTTTTTTTTTAATATATTATATTAAGTCAAATATTATTCCCGATAGCGAATTTCATTGCATAGTATGAATTAAATAAATGAAAATAATAACACATAAATTTTCGCTTCCCTTAAGGCTTAATATTTATATATTGATTTCGTTATATATAATATAAATATGATATAAATATGATATAAATATAAACTCTCCAAAGAAATTAATTTTAATTTTCCATCTTTTTTTTTTTTTTTCTTTTCTTTAAATCTTGTAGTTATCAATATAAAATCGATTATAATTTCTAGGACAATTTGTAAAGACACAAAAGTACACACAACTTCGTTGAATTTTTATGCTTAATTGCTTCTGCCTCTTTTGTTGTTACATGAAAAATAAACAACAATATTAGTATTAATGTTTGACATTTTATCAATAACATAACACCTTTCGTTAGATGTGTTATTTATAGACTTACATACATATGTACGTACGTACGTACGTATAAATGAGTAACAAGTTTCATAAATGACAACAGTTCAGTCAAACGTAACGAAACTTACCCACCCATATATACACGGGTATAAAGGATCATAAAGAGAGCAAGACCGCAAAATCAGTACAAAGCAATACAAAGTGAAACTTAGCCAAGCGTAGTAGTTGTAGCAGCAGCAATAGGAGTAGTAATAGTGACTGTAGTGAATAGAAAAGAAAAGAAAAAAAAATATACAAACGTAACATGAAAGATTGTTAGGGCGTCATTTGACATTAATGATCGGCAGCCATACACAAACATATTTTGTCAAAGGTAAGACAGACGGAGAAAAGGGAACCCGATAAATGTAATTTAGTTATGAAGACTTAGACTAACACATCGTAACTCTCTACACTGTTAAATATGATGAGCACGTCCATGAACTTTGTTTTGTCATGTATGTGTGTGTGAGTGTGTGAGTGCGCTCTATGCTTCGCTTTTTACATTTACGTGCATACACGAGCGCGCGCTTTCATACACACATGCACATATACGTTAACTATAATGTGCAAATGGTAGTTTCATGTGTTGTTTGTTATATTATGCTTTGTTGTATGTGCGTATGTATGTGTGTATGTATGTATGTATGGATGAGTTAAAGTAAAAGTTGTTTGACCACGTTATTGACACCCATCATTGGCAACAACCAAACTAATTTTCTTTGTCGATACACAATGAAATTGAGTGCAAAACCGTTTGTTTTCATCATATTCGACCGTCCCAACTTTCCTGATCCCATTTCTCTTTCTACTGCTAATTGTTAACACTAACTACGCCTTTTTCGCTATATGTGATGCTTCACTCTCTCCCTCTCTTCGCCCTGTAGTAACAACAAAGTGAATAGTAGTAGTAGTAGTAGTAGTAAACGTTGCATAGTATGCATCTATGAATGTGTTATTGCTGTCGCTGTCGTCTGCATTTGTTGCTTCAGCTGTTTATTTTTACCCACCTCTCCCTATTTATTATGGTCGTTTTCTTTTTTTTTCCTTTTCCTTTTCTTTTTTTTTTTTTTTTGTAAGTCTGTGCTTTCACCGTTACTGATGTCGCTGGTATTGTGTATGTGTATGTGTGTAGTAGTATCATTTTAGTAATTTGGTCCGTTTTAACTATGTATGTCAAACAACCGACAGTATGAACGTTTCTTTTTATTGCGTTGCCATTCACACATTCACACACACACACACACACAAAGATACATGCAGAAATAAATATGTGCGCATACTTATGTACGTATAGAGTATAGTTCAGTAAGTTCACAAAGTGGACAATTGTTTACATCTGTGTTTGTCTGTGCGGAAACAACGTTTACATATGTTTGTATAGAGCGTTTTAATATAAACGCGTTAACCTATACATATGATTATGTAAACACGTATATATATATATATATATATTTATATAAACATATATATATGTATATATGTATGAATGTATGTATGTATTATATATATATATATATATATATATATGTATATGTGTATTTTGTGCTATTTTGGGGGCGTTAATTGTTTACACTGTTTCGTGTCATTGAATGGTTTTCATTCCACAGCTGTTTCATTTCAGTTTTATTGTCATTTATATGCCATGAAATGACAACAAAACGTTTTAATTAATTCCTTTTGAGTTAATTAAAGATGTTCGGCGACATTTACTTTTACATGCACATATGCAGTTTAAGTAATTTTATTAGTTTTTTTTTTTTTTATTATTTTATCCATATAAGAAAATAAAAAAAATAAAAAAATAAAAGAAAATGAAATCTCGCTTAAAACGATTTTAAATTTATTTCAAGTAATAAAAACAAATTTAATACTACAGCAATATGGAATAGATTTTAGACACACACACACAACTGACAACGCGCGCGGACAAGCTTTTTTTTTTGCTAAAACTTTAGGCCTTTAATTCAAACTTTTTTCACAATCTTTACTTAAACAATAAACCGTAAAAAGCAACTCATGCGCTACGTTATCATCTCAATCCTTCATAAACTATAATAAATAAATGTTTACTAACGATAATTAACAAAAATTTTGTGAAAACACGTAACAAATAAATATTAACTTTTAATAAAATGAAATGAAATAATACGAGATTAAGTCTCATAGAGCCTGAGATCCGTTTAACTTAAACCATATAGTTTATTAGGCCAATCTTAATACTCTAATAATAAGGTTTCTCAAAAACATTATAATACACTTCTGATCGCTTTGCAATTTTACAATGTCCTGCGATCTCTTCGAATGTTGCAGAAAATAAAACTCAAACTCAAATTCGAAAAAAAAATTCGCATTTAAATTAAATTAAATCTAATTTGTGAGCATGAAAATACGAATATTTTTTTTTTTCGAAATAAAATGAGTTTTTTGCAAATGTTTGTATAAATTTTGATTTTCTTGAACAAAAAAACAAAAAAAAACCCTTTAATAATGAAACATTTCGGTACAGTAACTCTAGCAAAAACAAAATTTTCAAAAGAAAACATTCTACTAAAACGAGGAGAATTTTTCTTTTTTTTTTTGAAAATTTTTAAAATTTCTTTAGAATTTACAACGAAAAAAAATAAGCAAAGAAATATTTTGTTTTTTTTTTTTTTTTTTTTTGAAGAAAGTCTACCAAAAAATTGAATAAAATTGAAAAAAATCAAAAAAAAATCTTCAAAAAGAATATTATTATAGAACTACAATGAAATCTGAAAACAATCAGTAGGAAATTTCGAAACTTTAGATGTACGGCCGGGCTCGAAATATATAATTTCAAGAAAAACGCGTTTAAAGGGTTAAGTAACGACTTCTCACCTGGAGAATTGAATTTTAAAACAAAGAAATTGTTCGACCCTTTCGGTTATTATTCTATAATATCTAAGGGATCATGTATATAGGAGGTATTAGAAAACATTGTAGAAAAAAAAAAAGAAAAACCAACACCAGATACACAAGAGAAACAAAACTATCGCGATTAAATTAAATTTTTTAATATTTTCCGTCAAATTTTGTCTTATAAAAGGCAACAGTTATGCAATAAAAACACATATTTTTTATTTTATGGTTAATTCGCGCACGACATATTTAATTTTAATTAATTTGAAATCTTAAGAAGTTTTGATGAAGTCATGACAAATTTAAAAAAAAAAAGAAAAAAAAATGTAAGTCATGAAAATGAAAAATTTCAAACACTAATATGACAGGAAGTCAAGGAAATAAGTCCACATAACTATACATAACGTTCATATTTACTCACTTGCCACTATTTTAGATACCTCCGAACGCTTGTTATGATTAAAATAAATATATGTGTGTATATGTATCTGTATATACTCAGTGGTGATGTGTGTAAGAAATTTGAAAGAGATAATGTCACATGAAATATATCTTTTACGTAACTTATCTAACTGAGCACTAAAAAGATAAACGCATATATTTGCGTATGTATGCGTAATTTCATCTCTCAAGGTGCTATAACGCAGTCATATGAATATTTACATTTAGATTTACATTTTATTTGATATGTTGCGAACGGACACATGCGATAAATTCTATAACTAAAACATATGACGGTACGTACATAAAAGCATAAGATATATAACACAATAACAGCTATATACACAAATGATTACACTATATGTATATGTATATATATACATGTAAGTAAAATATGTAATATGAAAAAATGAAAAGATGATATGATAGAGGGAACTTTAACTTTTTCTTTTACTTCTTCTTTGTCTTCTTCTTCCTCTCAACTTGTGTGCTGTATGTTATTTAGTTAGAAACACATTTCAAGCTTTGCGTAACTCATATATAATATAACACTCGAACAATGTATTCGCATATACATAAGAGATAAAGTATCCTTATGTCAAAATATGTACAAATAAATTTTTATATAGACGTTTGTTATAATATATGCGCATACATGTATGATATGATATGATATGGTATAGTATGGTATGGTACGGTATGGTATGATATGATATGATATGATATGATATGATATGGCATGGTATGGTATGGTTTGGTACGGTATGGCATTATGATATGTACCCAGTTTGTAAAGCTTTGTAAAAGTACAAGTGTGCGAATATTTAAAATATTTATAAACTCATAAAAGTTGACATTACTTTAGATATTTAACTTTAGTAAATATACGCATACACACACACAAGCATATATATTTAGACAATATGCACGCTTGTATGAACAGAACGTTGTTTAAATGTGTAACTCTCTCTCCCTCTCTCTCTCTCTCTCTCTCTCTCTCTCTCTCTCTCTGTGAAAGAATATCTTTTAAATATTCTGTGTCTAAGATTAAGGATACGTTCACATTTTACAAAGAGAAAAAGATAAGTTACAAAATATTGTGCTTACGTAACATAGTCTATATATATATATGAATCCACATAATCACACAAACACACAGGCACACATACACACAACCTCTAATCCATAATAAATATTAAAGATTAGATTTTTGTCTTTCGAAGAAAATTATAATAAAATAAGATTCAAAACTTTTGAAGAAATAAATCACGCAAGAAATAATTTACAAGAAATTATATTTCAATCCTATGGATATAAATTTTTTTTTTGCTTTTCTAAACGATATAAGTCAATCTACCTATCAAGTAGTTATACTTTGCATTAATTACATTCATCACTGGAAGTATATTAGTTTTGTCAATTGCTTCTTACGCATATAAAGGCAGACAATCTTATATATCGGACATAATTCAAAAAAATAAGTAAATAAATATATATATATATATATATATGTTTTTGATCAGCTCAAAACTTATTTTGATTGTCCATCTATTTCTTTAAAAAAAAAAATAAAAAAAAAAAAACTGAATTAAAAAATTTTTTAAAAATTGTTAAATCGATGGATTCCCACTTCTAAGAAAAATCTTCCATTTTCTTTTGCCTTAATTTGTTTTACATCAAATGATATCAAATCTAACCTTTAAATCATTCAAATTGCTCGGGGAAGATTTTTCTTATTGAAACGTTTTGTCAAGGTTTTAGAAAATCTTTAAAAAAAAATAAATAAGAAAAAAAACAAATTATATGTAAATAAGGGCTAAAAGGTACATAAGATTTTTATTATTTCGCCAATGATATTCTAGCATTTGGTTGAAAAATTATACCAAATATCGTATACTTATCGTATTTTATTTTTGAGTAAAGCTAAGCAGATATTTCGAAAGTAAATTGGATGAATTACTTATCTCCAAAATATATGATTCGAATTTGTTAAGCAAAGCATAAGTGAAATAAATGTGATTTATTAAAGAACAAAAGAAAAAAAAATACTATGGAAGACTTTCTTCACTTGGTTCTTTTAACAACACATTTTCGCTAGTAAGCGTTAGACCTACAACCCCAGCTACACTGCCGATGACCATTCCCAACTAATAGGCTTTTTTTATAGCAATATCAGAAGAGTTGCAGAAAAACAATAATTTTTATTATTATTTATTTTTTTTTTAAATTTATTTTTTAATTATTTTACTAATAGAGAAAGCTGAAGAGAGAGAAGAAAGAGCTGGTGGTTGATGAAATCTTTTCTATATAAAGTTGAAAATCTATAGTTTAATGAAAAATGTGCCTAAACAGTATATTGCAACTAATAAACCAACCAATCGAAACCGAAGCTTTAAATGTTTAGCTAAATTTTAGAATATGAAAAGAAAAGAAGAATAGTTTTTTTGTATTCGTACGTATTCCGTTTACTCATAACAATGTCAGAATGTAAATATAAGGAAATGTAATCAAAATTCTTTTTTGTGCATTCTGGCACATGATAGGATCTAAATTTACTTAAAATTAGTCGAACAAAAAAAAAAAAGGAACAAATGTTGAAAAGTTATGTCAAATCAATTACTCACACTCGACTTTCTTTTTGTCTGTCTGCCCTTTTCTGACATATTTGTGTATTTTTACTAATGTTATTTTTATTTTTCCATATGTTTAGAAGAAAAACTTTTACTCAAATGTTGTTATGCTTGTAAAAAGTTTCCTTTCTTTTCTTGTTTTTTTTTTTTTTTTTTGTTTTTGGTTGAGAAGAAAAAGCAAAAACAGAAGTTTTCAACATAAACTTAATCTATTTTCTCGTTGCCGTTGATATATTTTTGTTGTTAGTGGTTGTTTAAGTATAATTGAAAATTTGTGTTATATGTTGTTTTAAGAGAGAGGAAATATGACATAAAAATTATTGATTCATGGGACATACATATACAGTATTTTGACATCCATCTAAAAGTTCATATTAATACACTAAGCACTAAAGCACGAAGCACTAAGAAGTAAGCATTAAAAGCAGTAAAGGTAACCGCCACTAGGCTTAGGTAACGTTTATATTATGTCGTTATAATCTTATTACTACTGTATACGGGAAACATTGCCTTAAGTATTTAGCCCTTTAACATATAAGTTTTTAATTAAATTTTTTTTTTTATTTTTTTGTTCAGCAAAATTCTGTTTTATTCGTTATATTTTAACTGCTGGGCACTTATTTTTCTCTCAGAACTCAAAGGCCATTATAATGACAAATGTGTTTTGCCGCGTCGACAAACACAAATAACACCATTACACACACACACACACACGCACAGACGCAATATATATACCAATAATGAAAACCGATCTGTCATTAAAAGTTAACAATGCATACACAGATTGTGTTACACACTATGATTGTGCAATCAATTATTGTTGCGCAACATTGTTAAGCCAAGAAGATATATAAACATACAAATATACAAACACACCGGCAAACATAAATGCACGCTTGTTGTTTTATATGCAAGCAATATGATATAACATTGGTGCAACATGTGAAGTCATTAAAATAATCAATTAAACGCTGTTAGGCAAGAAGCAAAAAAAAAAAACAAAAAATTTCATAAAATTAAAAAGAAAAATAATAAAATAGTAAAATAAATGAAATTGTAAAAAAATTGTATTAACAAAATTTTACTAATTTTTATCAAGTTGCATATTTTTTATTGTTTTATAATTAGTTTTGTTTTATGTTTTTTTTTTTTTATTTCTCATATTAATTATTTCGTTTATTTCTTTTATGTTAACAGTTCGATCATTGTAGTATTTAACATAAGGGAATTCAAGGTTAAAGTGAATTGAATATGTTACGGGTCAACTGGGGAAATAAATTTATGACGATATCTAACTGTTTGTCTGTATGTCCATTTACAAGGAAAATCCATTAAGGTGAAAATCTTTGTAAGAATTCAAACAAAAAAAAGACTTTGTTTTTCATTTTTTTTTAATACAAGAAAGCTAATAAAATAATAATATTCTAGGAGGTCTTTAAATATGTATTGAAATATGAAAAAAAAACATTTTTGAAAAATATTAGAAAATAGCACCGCCGAAGCCATTTGTGCTAAACATCTTTAACTTGGGAGGCTTTGTGGCACTTAGTCTACAATATGTAACGTTCAAAAAAAAAAAAAAACATTTAATCTATACGCATTAATAATTCCATCATAACGAATTTGAATTCTTCAACGGAAGAAGTTTTCTATATTTTGAAAAGGGACTTCTTTTCCTCATAGCATGGATAACTACTGAATAAGATACCTTGACTGCAGAGCATTAGAGTGCAGGGCTATATCAATACATTTTCCTAAGTTCCAGGAAAATCTATGGGAGATGATAGCAAGACCTCTAATCCAGTATCGTATATGATGAAGCGAATTTGAAGTTTAATTATGTGCTGTCTAAAGTCTAATTATAGGCTTTATCAAAATAATTCTTTGTACGAAGCTACACAGAAAGCAGATTTTGGAGAGTTTCGTGATGACTAATGGAACTTAAAATGTTAGATACATCCCGCCTTCTTTATTAGCCATATACAGGTCCTCATATCATACCTTAGGAGATCTTGGCCATCTTAATGATGGTAAGACGATGGATAAGACGTTATATTCATCCTTCCGGCATTGTGCCCACTATAACATACGCCGATGTGTCTGTCTGTCTATATGTCGTCTACAGTTAGACAGTTCACGTTGTGAAAAAAATTTGAAATAAAAGCTTAAGCTTTACTATCCAAGCTGTTGACCACATATCGAGCTAGAATATGATCATAGTGCGTGACCACAACAGATGAAAAAGTTAAACGGACAATTCATAGAAGAAAGTGTTCGCTCTATATTAGCACAAACAATTTCATATAACTTTAGTGAAATAGTGGATGTAAGTCACTCACAAATATGCCCACAACCGAAAACAGAAAATATTCGCTAGAATTATTGAAAAAGTTATTGCAAAAAATTAGTCCTAGCAATCACATGATACGCCCCTAAAATTCCTAACATAATGCATGATTATTACGTACGTATTAGTCTTGTTAACATTGGACCGACGTGTATTGAAGATTTGCCCGAAGGAAAATATTATCGTTTTTTTTTTTCTTCATTATTTAAAAGAGCAGTTTTTTGTGATTACGTAACGTGCGAATAATTTTTTTTTTTTTTTTTTTTTTTTTAGACGGCCTGATTAGGCTACGACTTATAAGGATGAACACTGTTAACATTGAAAGAAAAAAAAAACGGAAAAAAAAATCATAATTAAATGTTTCCATAAACTCTTTATTAAAATATACATTTTTGCTTTATACCACGATTTGAATAACGTCAGCATTCGCTCCCCCAGGCCATCAAAGTCATTTATTGTTACCGTAAACGAACATGGGGTTGATTTATTCTACTTTTCTATGCGAATCCATCCCATTTCAACTTTTGGACTGCTTGTGATGTGTATAAATCAAAATCATATGACTGAGTTGCAAATTCGCATATCTAACTAACTTACTACCCCTTGTATTCAATAGTCAAAGCAAAAAAAAAAACAAAAAAACCAAAAAAAGATGTATAAACAAACAAACCGAACAACATTTAATTACCGATATGAATTAGTAGAGTATCACACATACATACATACATACATAACACAGGTACGGTCTAATGAAATAATTTGAAACTTTTTTTTAAAACCTTTTTTTTTTCTCTTTTTTTTAAACGATTTATAAAGATTTCGTTAATGAAAAGAATTGTTTAGTGCTTAAAAAAGATACTGGTGTGTTTGCGAAAAAAAAGAAACATGGAACAAAAAAGATACGGAAAACACCTGGTGACTTAATTTATTTTATTCTACGTACACCACCATCATCTCTAGTAAGGTTATATTAAATTTTTGGAAATAATTTAATAAAATTTAATACAATGCGTGGCAATGGACAAAACTTTACATTTTTCATTATTTCTCAAACAACAAAAAATTATACTAAATGAACGAACGTGGAAAATTTGGAGGTAATTTTAAAAAAGTAGTTGAGAATATAAGCACAAGCACTACTTAGTTGAACTCAATAAAGGAACAGTATTCATAAATGGTAGTCATTTGACTACTGTGCGTGTGTGTTTGTGTTTTTCTAATTAAGAAAAACTCTTATATCTGCATAGCATGAACACGAAAGTTTGCAATTCATAATTTCGCAAGCATATCTGGTTTGCACAAGAGCTTGTATGCTCCAGTGCTGCTGTGTAAGGTGAACTCAAGAAGATAATACGAAACCTACAAAGCAACAACAACCAAATAGTGATAGCTAAGAAAATGCTTTTCTCTTAAGAAAACTTGAAATTTTTACTAAATTTTTAAAGTAATAATTTGGTTAGGTAGCCATGTAATCGCTAAACAACATATAAACGGATTGTTAAGTAGCCTTTCCCGAAAATTAATCCCGTAATAGAGTAATCAAATCTTTCAAATAAAGTTTGAAATGCCCATTAATCACGTTTTCGATATTATTATACATTTACGATATTATTATTTACGGTATTATTATTTACGATATTATTATTTACATTATTATTTACGATATCATTATTTACGCTATTATTTGCGATATTATTATTTACGATATTATTATTTACGATATTATTATTTGCGGTATTATTATTTACGATATTATTATTTGGGGTATTATTATTTACGACATTATTATTTACGACACTATTATTTACATCATTATTTACGATATTGCTGTTTGCGGTATTATTATTTACGATACTATTATTCGCTGTGTTATTTACGATACTATTATTTACGACATTGTTATTTACGATATTATCATTTGCGATATTATTATTTGCGCTGTTATTATTTACAATATTAATATTTACGATATTATTATATAAAAAAACCATCTCTGATCAAATAATTGTGACGTATCGTTTTTTCGCATCTTTTTGATTTCTACACACACTTGCGATACAGGTTATATAACATTCAAAATGGCTTAAGGTAGTACAATCTTTTATTACAATAATCAATTCTAAATTTTTTTCTGAAGTCTGTCTATCTATCTATCTATCTGTTCGTCTTTCGGTTTCTCTGTCAGTACCTATGTCTGTGCGTGTTTCTTTATGTCCAACCTATTAGTTAAAATATTGGAGATATTTAGAAAAAAATTTGATAAACCGACGTGTTTTGGCCCAAGAACGAAAACTGTGGTAAAATAGATTCGATCGGACGATTTTTACGACAACTTTCCATATAATGTTCCATTTAAAAAAAAAAAAAGTCTCAATATTAACAAAACAAATGCAAAATTTAATTATTTCTCGATAAAAATCGATAGATACTAGTATTTGCTCATATAAAATAATTTGGATCATATAGGATTACTATCTTGTGTGTGTACCTTCTATATAATCATTCCTATGAAAGATAAGCTGTCATATGGACATAGTCAGCTATTTGTCAACACTGAGCATTGAAGAGGAGTTAGAGAAATAAGTTCAACAGATTTAACAATAGGATCGGATTTGACAGAAATGCAATCTCAACGTTAATCAAACAATAATTCCATCAAATTACACCAAAATCAATTAACATTTATGCAAGGAGGCAAGAAAAGCTTGCTTTCAGTTCAGCATATGGAGAGACAGAAACGTAGGGGATGCATAATACAAAATAGACAATGATAGAAACAAAAAAAGACTCTATTCGAAACAATAAGTAAGGACGCGTATGTTAAATTTATTTCCTTTTTGTTTTTGTATATCTTTTCATATTACGCAGGAAGAGAAAAGAATAAAATTTTTGAAATTCTTGTGATAATTTTCTTTCCCTTTTTTTTGCCTCCATGCACACGTACATTCATGCACAAACTTGCCGAAATTACTTTAATATATTCGTATGAAACCAATCAAGTTTAAATCCCAAGAAGTTATTATTGCAGCTATAAAGCACCCTCAATTTCCAAAATCTACTCATCAAGGAGAGAGATTCACCATTAATTGAATACAAACGGAATGCATTATGAATTCAATGCAAACGTATTGAAAATTATAAAAGGAGCAAAATCCAAATAATAAAAAAGGCTTTGTATGTCCACATAGAATGACAACATCAAAACAGAAAGAGAGTGAGACAGAAAGCGAGAGACAAAGGCGAAGAGTGCTAAAGAGAGGGTGATATACACAAGAATGGGATATGATTGTAGATAAAATCTGAAGAATGAATTTCTAGCTCTTCAAAACACACACACACACACACACACACACACACAGCACAGTACATACTTGTAAACACACATTGTATATCTTTGTATGCATCACTCACTCATTTGGTTGTATGTTGGTCCATTCTGAATGTGTCCGAAAATGCTGCTGGTATAAAATTGTCCAGGACTATAACACAAAAAACCTTTAAAAAAAAAAAAAAAAAAAAAAAATTAAGAAAAACAAAGGATAGAAAATATACGTTGTGTGTGTTACAGACAATTTTCAAATACAATGCTGCTAAGGGCTTATCTGAATTCTATGATGTTTATTCACCTGCATGTGTCATCATAATTTTATTCATCTCTCAGTTAAAAGTCGTACATTCGTTTCATTCATTCACTCATTCATTCATTCATTCATTCATTCATTTACAATATTTAGAGTTTCTTGCTTTAATCCATTCAGCCTTTATAAATGTATACCTATAACGTTATATACCTACAACGAGAAAATGCAAAGAGCTTAACAAACATTTTGTTTCAAAGGAGAATAAAAAGTGAAAATCTCATATAAACGCGAATTAATTCATATATCCCATAATATAGTATAATTCTAATACGATTTATCAGGTCTATCATCAAATTTGCTATTTTTACGATAAACATACTGAGAGCGTATTTTGTCACGTATATATTATTATTATTATTATTATTTTTTGTTTTCAATAAATTAAAAATTTCATTAGACATCATATTGCGGCAATCTTCTACGATCATCGTTGAGGGCTTAACCTTATTTAATAGATCAATTTACTTCGTTTTTAAGCTAATAAGCTAAAATATATTCAATCAATTTAGTCGCCTATTCGTCTGTAGACGAATTTCAAAAGGATTTATCTAAAATCCTTTAATGATTAATAAACATCATATCATGTTACTTATTATGAGACCCAAATGCTCTTAGATAATAATTGGATATTTAAAGTACTGAACAAGTTTTTCTTCACAATAATGGGGATTATATGAGGATTACTTCAAGTATACTTAACAAAAAGAAAAGAATTAATCTCGATTTTTCTAAAGATATACAACATGCCATGGAAAGTTAGTCGTTTTAATGCTTTAAAAACTATTTACAAAAAAAAAGTGGGTTTCCTTTTTTTTCTATGATTAATTTCAGATACCGTAACCCGTTCGATTCAGTATTATTTATTTTACAGAATCTTGCAGACAAAATAAAATATTATAAATCAATGTTAAATTATAATTATTCGTCATGATAACTGTCAGATATCTCAAGGTTGGGGAAATTATGTAGCTGAGCCCAGCAGAACATAAATGGCTGAATCTTGTAGCTTTATGAGGTCTCAGCTTTAAATGTCCTGGACGCAATGGCGGCTAAATGAAGACTAATGTTTTTAACCATTAATTTCCGGCGACGGGTCTTTTTCTGATTGTAGGAGGAAGCTGGAGAGTTGTATTTATTTCAAATGCCTTCTCTATAGTTCTCTACTATTTAAGTCATAATACTACTGTGGCAAGCCAGTTGTATCTATGACTGATTGGAGGTAATAGTTGAACTGGAAACACAGGAAACGTTAGCTGAATGTGTCGATAACTTTCCGATTACATAATAATCCGAAAAATTAGGTGACGCGATGTTCACTTCCGAGCCGTACAGGTATGCTAAAGTGAACAAATAAGTTCTCGGGGATCAGTTGCCCGAATGAGGAAGCTTATTGCACTATGTTGGCAACGTCAACAAACTTTAAGAATACCTTGTTGGCTGATCGCTTCGGGAAGTATCAAGGCTGGTTGTTGGAAAATGAGCTGGATTTTAACCCTCCCAGCAGAGGGAAACAATGGTCTATACCCAAGGTGTTTGATCTGGTACCTCAGAAATTACGGAACCCCTTTTAGATTGTTCCAAAGCCCGGAGGACGGTGACTAACGTTTTTGGTCTAAATAAAGAAAATTAAAAAACGTGATTTTTTTTTTGTTTTTTTTTTTTTTGTAAAATAATTAGTTACGCTCTTTTTATTCTTAACGCGTGTATTATTTTGTACACATACAGCCATGTGCAGTTACTTGTATATGCCTACACATATGCAAGTAAGTATTATACTTTTGTATATCACAAGTATTGTATTTTGTTTTCATATGTTTTTGTGTCATTTCCATACAAGCAGATATGTTATGTTATTTTGTATTTTCATATCTAGCCATCAAATGTTTATGAAGATAAACTAATTTCATCAACAAGATCGTAACATATTTTTTTTTTGCCATTTTAGTTCAATATTGTGAAATATCAGATCCATCTGTCAAAAGCAAAAAATTACAAAAAAAATTCGTTTACGTAATTTCTTCGAATTATATATAGAAACATTTTACAAAAATCATAAGTCACAAGTTACAGAAAAATTTTGAACTTTGAATTTTGAATTTCAATTTTTTTTTTTCAAAATTCATTATTTACAATTGTACAAGTGAATAAATGAGTTTGAAAAGCGAGCATGAATAACAGATACACTCCAGTAACAGCAGTAATAACAAACAAAAAAAGAAATTTTGAAAAACTGTACCTTTTCATGCCTCTGCAAGCATTTAAAATTTAACTGATTTATACAACTTTTTTCATTAAGGCCCCGTATGCCTGGAAATATCATATACCCAGTTGCCCCTAAAAAAAAAAAAAAATCGTAGCGAAACTTCTTGATAAAGATTTTTACATAAATTCACTTACGAGATACTTAACTTCATTTTGACCACCTTTGTTTACGAATTTGTCTGTCTGTCTGTCTGCCTACCCATTCATTTCTTCACAGCATAGTAAAAAGTATTTTTCGCGCGTGAATGAAGTGATACTCTTGCATGAAAATTAATTATAAATATTAGCGATACACACTTACACACACTTACAAAAACTAATGAATTGAAATAACTTTAAGGAAAAACCGAAATTCTTTTTTAAAAAAAAAGATTAATGCAATTTATTTATTTCGTATCCGTAGACATTTGAAATTAATTAACTCAATTATCTTCGAATGTTATAAGCCTCAATATATTTTAGACTATTAAATTATTCAAAATCAATCAAAAAAAAAAAAAGACGATTTTTTTATTTTTTATTATTATTTTTAAGCGTTGGGTATCCAAGATTCACCTAAATGCATTTAGAATTATCTTACATATTTATTCTAAAATTTCTTTACATATCTATCTGTCTGTGCATACACAACTGTCTCTGTGTCTGTCTGTACAATTGTTTTGAATGTTTATGTTTATTTTTCATTTTTTCTGTACATATGTATGAGTTTTTTTTTGTTTTTTGGCCTTTTTGTTCATTTTATTAATAACTCATACTGTGGCGGCTTTCATACATACATACATACATACACAAATACGTATATGCATATTTTTAATATTAGTACTATTTGTCTCTTTGTTGTTATTGTTATTGTTTCATTTAAATGTTAACCCTTGTCGGTATAAGCATGCATGACTAACAATTTCTGCACATAAGCATATACATACACACATACATACATGTATGCATACTTACATACATACATGCATACTTACATACACAGTCCCATATATATATATATATATATATATTCGTATATATGTATATGTATGCGTACGTAAATGGACGTCCTTCTGTTTACCTGACCCTTTTTTTTCGTCTTTGAGCGCATAGAACACAACTTTCATAATTCGTTATTTTTCAAGGGTGAATAGTATTTGCAATTGTAATTATAATTTGTTTACACCGCACTGTCTGCCCTACAACAACTACTTGTAAACTTTCTCTTCCCTTTAGTCTCTTTTTCTTCCTTTCATTTCTGCACTTCCTGTAACATTTTGTATAACTGCAGGTGTAGATTCTTCAACCTGTTTATAATTCAAATATACTCCTTATGTGAGAGAGACTAATAGTACCGGGGCTTTATATGTATAAATGAATGAATGTTTTTCCCCGTTAATGTTTACATAATGACCCCAACTCAAACTATTTATTACATTTGCTTTATTTTTCATGTTTCGTTTGAATATGATTTTGTTTTTCATTTTTCATTTTTTTTTTTTTTTTTTTGTTTTTTGATAGCACATCGTTAAACCACTAAAGATGCTAATTTTATTTAGTTGCACATACGAGATTATTAACTGAATATATTCTAACCATGGAACAAGAGAAAAAAAAAAGCTTTCCTCCCTTATCTTTATCGCTTCCGTGAACTTATGAATAATTTTTGTTTTATTATTTTTTTTTTTTTTTTTTGTGAAATTTTAAACATAATTACGTTACATCGTTATATTGCATAAATTTTAAGTGTTTGCTTTTATTAGCTATCGTAATATTTCACGTGCTTATCCTCCTTATTGCCACCTACTGTTTCAACAATCATTTCAGATTTATTAGGGTCAAGGGGTTGTTCGCTATATACGCTTGCTGGGTAACTCTCGCATATAAAATTTATTTTGCATTTGATTGATTTCATGCAAATTAGTTAACGTCTAAGCTTATTGCTTTCGTGTGTATATATTAATAATAAAGTGTATTTCAGAATAATTTCAAGTATCTGTGCATACTTAGTATATATTAATTAGTAATTAAGTATAAAAGAGATAGATTATGCATTATATTTTAAAATAAATATATTTTTCAAGAGATGAATTGAAGCAGACCATCTCTAATAGTTGACATTAAATGTAATTCGTCTCTTGATAAAATCCCCAATTTCTTTTCAAGCATAAAGCAAGAACTATTTGTATTGAATTTTGAACTAAAGTTTCGAAAAAGATCAATCAATAGATTGTCAAATTAATATCGCTCTCTAAAAGTTGTTGTATTGATAGAAGAAAAATGTAAAAATTTTAAAATATTAAGCTAATGATTAACACAGTTACAGTTACATTCTATTGCAGAAGCGGCCTTAATTTCAAATTCGAATCTATCGAAATAAGATCAAATATTGAATTTAAAGATATTATTGAGAAAAGCTTGTTATGTGATCTCTATCGGATTCATTTCCTAACTATTTTAAATGCCTTTACTTAGCAGCATCAATGCTTGTGAGGGGCTTTTCTCATAGATAAAATACACCAAATGTAGACTCTATTGTCATTTAATGACTTACTTTCCATTGTTCGATACATAAATTTTAATTTTTGACTCAAGTTTGCTTTTCAAATGTTTAATTCGCTTTTCAACAGTTTCCAGGACCCTTTGAAATTTAATATTAAAGTTCAAATTAATTTATTTAAGTCAAGTGGATGAGGTAGAATAGCTGCCTTTGAAGCATTCGTACAATCTGAGCATTTATAGCAATATCCGCAATTAGTACGACCGAATTTATCTCTTTAACTGCAAGCAATTGACGTTTGGGGCATTCTAAACACTTTGTTGTACAAACAAAATGATACTAAGTGTGACCGGACACATAACTAACTGCCACTAGAACAGCAATAAGCATCGTAGAATAGCCATGAAATATATTTATGTGTTGCAAATCTGGTACAGTTAATTTTTATGATAATTTTATGATAATTTTATGATAATAAGGACACATTTTCATATTAAATATTAAAAATTATTAATTTTTACCACAATAAGGCTTACTTTTTGTAAGAACAATTGTACAGGAAATGATTCAAAAGGTGGTCTCATTAGAACCACCTTTTTCACATTTATTTTATATATCAAAATACTAACTATTACCGACTTTTCGCAAAATATTAAGAATTGAAATTTTTGTCATATAAACACTCTTTGCAAATGGAGTGTAATATAGAGAGAGTGGTCGTAAAAATTATTCCATTGAATCCATTTTCCAAAATGTTTTTCCTTGAGTCAGTACATCAAATTATATCAAAAATTGCGAACTGCAAAGTGAACGCATAGATAGACTACAGGCAGACAGACAAGTTTAAATGGATTCGTTAAATGATTCTTAATCGATCGGTATAATAAAAATTAGGTCTGTCTTAAACTCGTAAAGCAACGTAATTTGCTCATTAAATAAAAATCTACGATAAACGCTACTGTGAATTAGTACGCAAGTATTTGTCTGTCATCTTACAAATGACAAAAGTATTAGTTGAGCTAAGAGTGAGTGAGGGAGCGTTAGTTGCGTTACTGTACGCAAATTACAAACAATAACAATCAGTGTTGTGTTTTGTAAAGAAGAGAACATCATATCTTGTATCACTTATGATATAGCATCCATTCAATTTGTTCGAACGTATATAATATTCACAAGGAACTAAAGATGACCACCATTTTTTTTATTATATTGATCGATTCAGAAACATTTTCATTTTTTGTTGAAACTGTCAGTTGTAAAATGTCACCTGGCAACAACGTAACAATGGAAGTATTAGTGATGTGACAGCGTCACATAATATTTTTTTCACTTGAAAAAGTGTCATTTGTGCGGGAAATTAAAATTCTTTTTTTTTTTTTTAATTCTAAAGATAGTGGCGGTAATTCCTTACAAGTAATGGACGGTAGTTCTATTAGGATATCCGTAGCATTAATAACCCTAATGCAGACTAGAGGAACTATTAACACATGGACGATAAAGCTGAATATTAATGACGGCTCCCTTCGGGTCCCCCATTCGTATCACGTGGATGCTCAAGAAGCGGAAGGTATAAAGCATAGTTTTTACTTCATCTTTGACTTTGTTAAGAACATTTTTAAGATACAAAATTATCAATATATTTGCAAATTCCATTGTCTTCTTTAATCGACTTCCTTCTTATATATGTTTATAAGAAAGGTAAGGAATCTAAGAAATCAAATATAATTTTCGTCGTTGGATAACCACTACAGTTTAAAAGAGCACTATTATCACAAATAACTTACAATACTTACCACCCGCTAAGGCTCGCTATAGTTTGCCCCCAAAATTACAATTCCGTCTTTCCTTCATCTGCCATTTCAATTTTCCTCTATTTTACTATCATTATGTTTATTTTAACTGAAGTGAAGTTTTTATTAACCATCCCTTGTCGTTCACATTAACTTTAACTAAACCAACACACGTTAATATACTTTCATATGAACTTATCTTTGTACACATCTGCAGCCTTATAATTATAAGCGATTTTTTCTTTATGCAAAACAACGGAAAACAAAGGTATGCTAATTTTGTTAGTCCTTTCAAATACAAAGAAATATCGGGTTATATTTTAATTCAGAATGAAACCTGAACCAAACCATAACACAATTTTAAAGGAGAATATATATCACGTTATTTAATCACCTCGCTTTAGATTTGAAAGCAAAGTAAAGATTTGCCAAAGACAAATCAAAAAATTCGAAAAAATTTCATTAAAACGTAATAAAAAATATATTATGTAATTCACAAGGTCAATCTTAGGGGCACCACCCATCATAATTGAGGAAATAAATAATAAAAGATTAAAGAATTTGTTTTGTATTTATTTTATGCCATAAATATCTAGGATTTTCCTTTAAGAAAGGCTGCGAGTACACATAATTCCTGTAACTCCTTTAATAATATCGTAAAATTCACATCAGATGTATGACAAAGTACAATAATGTCGTAAAATTCACATCAGATATGTCATCAAATATATCCGCGGGCAAACTTCTATTCCATCTCTCATTTTGTAAATTATTCTTGAAACACTAATAGTTCCATAAATTGAAAAGTAAACCGTAAATTTTTCAATATATTAAACTAAAGTCGTAGATCGTATACGAGATTAGGCAGATAAGCATTCTTTATTAACACCCTATATATATAAGATAAAATAACCAAAGATCCAAAAGTTACAGATAATGTAGGAAATGATAAACTAATGATCATGTATTAAGCATTTAACAATGATTTCTAAAATTTCAATATGAAAATGATCCTGATCATCGAGCCTAAAGCCAACATAATTTAAATTACTGAAAAAATCTTACAATTATTGAGATAATGGGTATCCAAGATTCGCCTTGAAACAATTATAGACTCTCTTGCTTGTTTTAAACTAAACATTTAACTTAGTCAACAACACGCATAATTTTTCTAAAACAAAAGACTCTCTCTTCCCTATAAAACAACTTAAAAAAAAAAAGAAAAAAGAAATGAAAAAAAACTTACATACCGACAGAAATGAGTTTTGCAAAGTCTAATAACGTAGAAGTATATGTAGCTTGACAATATTGTAATGCCAGCGACATACAGCGAAAATTTCGAATAAAGTTGGCCTCATTAAAATGGCAAGTAACAAGTGTCATATTAACCTGAAAGTATACAGAAAGCATTTAAATAACATTTTATTAACTTCAGGCAAGCACAGCTTAACCAGCAGCTACTGCTACTGTTGCGACACGTTCATGTAAACAAACGATATGCAAAGGATTAGGTAAAGTCCATTCAATTTTAGGAAAACACAATTTCCACTAACTAAACTTAACGAGAGAATATACCAACAGATAAGAGGAGAAAACCAGACCGTAGTCATAATTACACAAGTATATACGTATGTATGTATGTATGTATGTATGTATGTATGTATGTATATATGCACAGCATATGTTATTTAGCCAAACCACACAATCCGCCAACGCAAGCGATTCGACTAAACTTATATAGCATGACAACAGACTAGTATTAATTGTAAGTTTGACAGACCTTTGTTTGTGTAGTAAGTTCAATAGCGGTTATGCGACTGACACAAGCAACGGGCTGTGAGTTTTAATGATATTCGCCACTCTCTAATATGGTGCCAGTTTCAACATTCATAGTTTTTGGAATTTAGTTAAATGTCAAAGTAAATGCCGTCTGCCTGGGTTATTGGCTTTTTGTTGTCATTGTGGGGTTTTTGTTTTATTTTTATTTCTTTCTTTTTTTTTTGCGTTTTTTTTTTCTAACGAACAAAAATTTCTCTCTCGTTCCATGTTATGAATATTCATAGACACGTTGCCTAATATTAAAAGATCGAGTTGTCGTTTAACAAGATTTTCTATGATATTTGCGAGTAATGATTTGAAAGCTTTGAATGCCTCCACAGAATAATATTTAAAATGAAAACGAAACAAATATTATTAGCTTTAGTGCTATAATAGTTTTTAGTTAAAAAAAAAAAAAAAAAAAAAAAAAAAAAAAAAAAAGAATTTTTTTTTTTGGACAATTTTCTTTAATATTAATAAATCCTATAATAATCCTGAAGACATATATGGAATTAAAATATTCTGACACACACATTATTGTATGATGTACATAAGTGACAGAAAATTTCATTATTATTGATAGAAAAATTTCATTTTACTGTTACTCTCTCATACTAAGGAAACATGTAACATATTGTGTTGTCTTAAATAACACAGACACGGCTATAGGATTCAACTATCAAATCAACCGACGAACCATCAGATATAACGATAATCTCAATTGATTGTCTGAAATCATATCGATGGAATTATATGAAAGTATATCGAGTAAAGTAGATGTGTAATGTATATATATATATACATATGTATATGGGGTGTATATGTGTATGTTTGAAGTATATTAAATTACATTTATATATAAATAAGTACCTAGGGATGAGTGTGTATTTGCTGCAGTTAAGAAAATAGAAATCGATATCTATTGCTACTCAATTCCAATTTAATCTGTGGAGATTTGTTGGAAAATTAATTTCATGTTCATTGCATTCATACAAAATAAATACCAATGAAATGAATTGAACTGTGAAATAAGAAGAAAGAAAAATTCAACGTAAAAAGACAAAAAAAAAAACAGATATAAAATAAATATTAAGTCTAATTCAAGTCGAGTCTTTGGCCCACCCATTATTGCCATTGGAAATTTCCTAAATAGGATTCTTAACTGTTAAAATGTATTTGAAAAGAGCATATCAGGGTCATTTTAAGAAATACGAATATTGGCATCTTGAAGACAATATACTCTTTACAGGGTTTATATTGCACGATAATACGAATTGAAATCGATACCAATAATTCTATCGTGATAATCAGTTTCTTGTTTAAGGTATTTTATAAAATTCATCCTAATGATGAACAACATAATATAAGGTGAAGATCTAAACTAAGGAAAACTAAAATTATCGAACCAGTTGAGGTATTCAAGACTAACAGAAAAATAAACAGAATTTAAAAAAAGGCCACTTGTACTAGTACATATTTCTCTCTCTCTCTCTCTCTTTCGACATAATGTTTTTCAATTCAGCCGCAATATTATGTATCTTTCAAGTAAAGAAAAACATTATCAGAAATGTTAAACTGTTATTATATTTTTCATAAAACATTAGAAAAGAAAAAAAAAGCTTAAGTAGCTAACCTTAAATACTCTGAATTTATTATTAAATGCACTCTATGTTAAAAGTACTTATTATTAAAAAATATATATATCAAAGCGTTTTCTTTTCGACTGCTAAACTCTCTCTCTCTCTCTCTCTCTCTCTCTCTCTCTCTCTCGCTCTCTCTCTGTCTTTACTTTGTAATGATATTTTACATAATAAATTGTATAAATAGTTTATATTTTTGGAGGATTTATAAATCCATATAAAGCATATTAAAATGTCATATTATATAAATGTTTATTCAAGTGCCGTAAACATGTATTTACAATTCACCTGCAATCATAACGTTATATGGTTACATATTTAATCAAATAATTTCCCAAGAGTTTGCATTTCTTTTCATTTGTTTCTCTGAATTTTCTTTTTATTTATTTATTTATTTTTTTTTTTCTTTTCTTTTCTTCTCTTAACTTTAATGCAGTTTTATATAATATTTTTCAAATATAACCAAGAGATTTGTTGGTTAAGTAGAGAGCAATACTTACCAAACAAACAAAACGCACAGTGAAGTTTAAAAATATGCAACAAATTGTTAGATATCTAAGGATTTTGTATAATTAATTTACTTGCTTTCCTTTACTTACCAGTAAAAAAAAAAAAATATTGCCTATTACGCGGATAAAATTAAGAAAATATTGGTTGCCTACTTTCAAGAGTAGTAGAGATTAGAACCTTGTTTTTCTTTATATATATTTATCATATTTATTATATATTATTATTGTGATTTCTTATTTTCAAAAAAAGTGATTCATAAAATTGTTAAAATTTCATTTACTGTTTCATCGTTGCATTATTCCGTATGCAAAATTCGGCATAAACAATTTTGAATTGTTCTTTCCATCTGAACTTTTATTACAATCACTGAAAACTAAAATCTGTCTAATCAAGATTTTCATTTGTATGATTTGTGGATGCTTTAATCTCTAAAATACTCTTCGATCTGTCGGCCATTCAATAATGTCATCAAAATCGAACTTCTAATCATCTGTAAGCAACATTGACTTCGAACTTGTCCAATAAACCCTTCTAACGATATCTTTCTTTTATTTAATCTTATCGCATTCTATGTGTAATAATCTTCACTATAAAAATTAAGAAGATTTTTGAAACCAGTTTATTAGATCACTTAGTTTGCAGAAATTTCCTACACATGTAAGGGCTCAAAAGTATATTTTTCATCACTTTTACACAAATTTATATTTTCAAATAATAAAATTCCATTTCCAATTCGAATAAACTAAACAATGTTTACCTCTTAGTCAGCATTATAGAGCATAGATTTACTAATGATAAGGGCTGATTAAATGGTTGCTATATATAGGAATATACCTAAATATAAAAAAATATATTTACTTTACCATTGAATAGAGTTATTATAAAATAATGGTATCATCTTCTGAAGAAAATTTTACGATAAAGGTTGAAAGATCGTCCAACAGAGAATGTGTATCTGTTAACATAGAAAATTTATGTGTTTCAATAAGAAAATATTTTCAATTTATATCTAAATTCACGATTGATTATTTTTTTTTTTTTTTTTTGTATATGAATTTTTGTATATAAAAATGTCCAACTTTGTTGTTCTTTATTTTAAGAGAAGGAATACACAAAACAATTTTTTATTTCATAATTCTAAAAAAAAGTAATTTCTGATATCATTTTCAAAAAAAAACAAAGAGAAAGAAAATGAATCAAAAAAATTATATATGGTTTACAGTTACATCTCTAAATTTTTGATGCATTAGCTCAGTTTTGCTCCCTGTTGTATGCAAAATCGGAAGAAAAAATTAGATAAAATAAAATGAAATAAAGCACTTTACTGTAAACAATCTCATTTTCTCATAAGAACAAAGTTTATCTAACTTCAAAATCATAATAATAATAATAATAAGAGAAAAAGAAATATAGCAGCAACAACAAACGCAGCGACAACAACAACAACAAAAACAACAAAAATGTAAAATATTCCCTTAAGTATTCGTTACGATTACCTGTAGAAAGAAAGAGGAAACAAATCACCAACAAAACCATAAACAGACAAACATTAAGGCAGACGTTCACTTCGATAAAAACTGTATAAGTCAGTCAGTCATTTTCTTAAAATTTAAGGTATAAAATCATCATTTTCATTTCCGGCTTATAAAGAAAACACAAACTGTAAGCACTTTCACGGACACATGTATATATCTACATGTATATCTATATGAATGCCTAAATATATGTATGAATGTATGTTAGAATGTAAGTATGTATGAATGTATGTATGTGTGAATGCATATACATAAAAACATACAAACCGCCACCAGCCACCACAGCCGCAACAAATACTCGAAAAGATTATCTTAAATATTTCAGAGGATACATCAAAAGGAAAAGAAAAAATCAAATTCAATGTTGGCATTTCATGTTACTGATGTTCTTGTTGTTATTGTTTTGGCATAACCAAGAAGGCAAACCGTTTGGAAAACCACGTTAGGAAACGAATGCAAAATGCAAACGAACGAACGAGTTTAAATGGATTTTTACTCTAACAAAAATTTTCTTGGCAACCAAATTGCAAGCACGCATACACACCCATTTATATATCTATATGTATATATATATATATATATGTGTTTATATAAATACGTCATCTACCTAAGAGCACCATCATGCACATAAGGTTTAGCTTCAACATCATCGTCATCATCACGATCACAGTGTTGTCACCATTTGAAGCAGTTTGAAGTATTAGCAGCAGCAGCAGCAGCAGCAACAGCCGCAGCAGCAGCCAACATTTACTTCAACAACCTGTCTTCAGCGTAACGGAAAAGACTTTAGAAGGGCGAAGAAAAGACAATTTTTTCTGAAGTAGTTGAATATCGTGTAATAATATTTAAACTTTTTCATACTTATTCATCTTAACCAAAATGAATTTTGTGCACTCATAGATTTCTATTTATTTTGCCGCAACAGACGTGATAAAAACCACAAATACAAAAGTTAAAACCGACTCTTAGATACCCATCATTTATCGTGTCACATCAAATAGTTTATCATTCATTCATAAAATATATATTAGAAGAGAGATCTTAAACGTCTTAATAGCACACACACATACACATATAACATATATACGTATATATATATATACATATATACGTATATATATACGTATATATATATATATATATATATATATATATATATATATATAGGAGTCATATATAAATTAAATGTAAGTTTTTCACAATTGTAAATAATGTACTAGGAGGGAAAAGTCGATAATGATAAACTTCTCTTCTATCCGCTCTCTAGAAAGTCAAAAAGTTCTTTATAGATCGAGTTAAAAGTTAATTTGAAGTTTTTGATTTAATTGGACTTTTTTTCTCATACAATATCCATCGGACATAGATAGGTATAGATGTGGAGTAGATCCGTTTTCAAGAATGTGCTCACGATTAACAAGGATGTACAAAAAAAAAAAAAAACTCCAGCTTTCCAATTATGACCTTTCGATTTTAAGGCCTACTTTAGCCAAAGGAGACAGACGACAGACGACAAATGGGAAACACATATCGTTCTAGAAGCTTGCATCAGTCGTTAGGACTAATAACGTAAAATTTGATGAATTCGTATACCGCTTTCTGTTTGTTGCTAAGTGTTACCAAAGCAATGAGTTCTTTAGTTTATCCTTTTCCTTCCTTTCGTTGTAGTTGTGAAAAAGAAATCACAAGACATACTTATGAATAAGTATGAATTTTTTTTTTTTATTTATTTTTTTTTTTTTTGCAACAGCCGTTTGTCGAACATCTTTAACTTGTAGTTGTAGTTTTCTATGTAATTTCCCGTTATGTAAAATTAGTTATGAATTGCAAGCAAAACAAGAAAATTTTTTTTTGTAAAATGTGATGTAAAATATTTTCCTTTTCCTTTTTTCTTACTAAAGCTGACTGTTATTTCAACTGACTTTTCCAGATGTGAAATTGAATTGTAAACAAAATGGAACAAATATTATTTGCGTATAAATGTTGATTTGTATTAAATAAGAAAAAAAGAAAAAAAAAACATTTTGAAGATACATGTGTATGTATGTGAGTTGGTTTTTTGTTATTATAATGAGTTCTAGTTGTTTTTTCTTTAGTATTTCTCCTGAAAGAAACTATAATTGAAATGGTATGAAAAACGAGAATCTTATATAAAAGAATTTGTTTAGAATTTTTTAGATTTTTTTTGTTTTTTTTTTTTTTTGCTTTGAAGTCAACAAAAAACAAGAAATTTCAGAATTCCACTATATGTTGTGCATGAAGCCAACAATCACGTTGCAAATATTTGAATTTTACTTAACTCTCTCCAATATCGAGTTGGTCGTCGTACCTCGCTTAACATCTGGACAATGTCTCATGAATGAGGCTGAGTGCTCATGAATAAGACTGAGCCCTACATATTTACTAGCAATTATAGGTTCCTATGGTTTAGATATTATATAGATGTGCCTTAGATAACAATAAATTGCGCAAAAGGATGTTCTAACAATTCAGATAATATTTTAAAAGGCATAACAAAAATTTGAATCAAATTGTTTTGTAGGAATAGGAGTAACAAAGCCTGATGATAAATACTTATTTCAAAATATAGTAATATAATGATTAAAATAATTGAATAGAATGCTTAATGAGTATTTAAAAATATTAAATTTATGTGCCAGAGTAATGTCACAGAATACATTTAGTATTTGGTATAATTGATACACTAATGTGTAATAACTTGATAAAATTTTTGTAGGGCTAAGTCTAACAAATCCTGATATTAAATACTTATTTCAAAATATAGTAATATAATGATTAAAATAATTCGATAGAATGCTTAATGAGTAATGTCATACAATACATTTAGTATTTGGTATAATTGATATACTAATGTGTAATAATGTGATAAAATTTTTGTAAGAGTAAGTCTAACAAATCCTGATGATAAATACTTATTTCAAAGTATAGTAATATAATGCTTAAAATAATTCGATAGAATGCTTAATGAGTGTTTCAAAATATCAAACTTATGTACCTGAGTAATGTCATACAATACTTTTAATATTTAGTATAATTGATATACTAATGCGTGTAACAACTAGATCGTTTAACAGTATATAGGCGATTTAATTTTGAATAAAGAAATAAAATATTTTTTATTTTTTTTTTCAGTTTTTGTAATTATTTCGAAATTTCGATATTAAATGAGTTTCGTATTTAACCAATTATATATAGACAAAAGAATTCTTTTCCGATTTATAAAGCTATTTACCATATATAAGTTTTAGTTTTATTCAATTTGATTATATTTACAAGAACTATTGCGTGATGATATAATATTTTCCTTCATATTCTTATGATGTTCACCTGATAAACTTTTCTTTTATTACAAAGTTTTTTGTATGGGAATGAAAAAAATATATGAAAAAAAAAAAAGATTGTTTTAAAAAAGAAAAAAGTTGATTGTTTTGTTTTAATAGAAAATAATATTATCAATATATATATATATAAATATATATACATATATATATATCCATACACTTTCATATATATATATACATAGTTTTCACATAGTTTTTCTTTGTTTGAAAAATTAGAATATCAAAAGTATGGAAAAACTTTCATTTATTATCAAGCTAATAAGAAATCTTCAAAGATATGCAGTGTAATCAAGAAAGAAGAACAAAACTAAAGAAAATAAAAAAATATACAAATCTATATAAGAAACAGATAACAAATCTAACTGAAAACTAAAAGAAAGAATACGGTTGGCTAAGGGAAGCAAATAATAAGAAATACGTTCAGATTAATACGCACCTAGAATACTCACCACGTAAGATAAGTAGTAATTTTTCCTTGAACACTGAATATATTCATCATTTTGATGGACTTATTTTAAGTAAATTCTTAACAAAATTACACTGAAAGATTCAAGTTAAAAAATTTGAAATTCTAACAAATGTTAAGTTGGTGGAAAAGAAATTCATCTATCACTTTATTTATTTATTTATTTTTGCTTGTTTGAATCCAACTTTGTGCAAATGATTTAAAACTGTTTTAGGATCGATCTTTAACTTTTGGCCGATGCTATCTATGGCTGCTAACATATCGATCAATATTTCGATAATTTCTGTAATTTTATCGACATTTTCGACATCATCGAATTTACCCGTGCGAGAAGCATCTTTAAGATCAAAAATATCTAAACTGAATCAATGAAACCAAAATTGCACGTTTTTACACAATTTCAGCCGCCTCTTTATCAAAGAAAAACTGAAAAAATGTACCGAATTTTTTCTTTCTTGACTTCCATTTTTGTATAATAACATCCTGTTAGTTCTCATAACTGAATGGATCATATAAAAAAGAGCAACAAATTTTTTTTATTATAAAATTTCATCTTTGAAACGATCATAAATCTGAAATTGTTTTATTGATGATTACATCGTAACAATATAATGGATCTTTTTTTCCTTGTAACTGTTATTCTCATTTTTTTTTCCAATTTATTACAATTTTTCAATTTACGTTGTATAAGAGCGAATCAGGCAATTTTCAAACCAGACTTGTGCGAAATTCAATAAAGCTACGTAAACTAAATTTCATATAATATTATATTTTGGAAGATTTAAACAAAATTGATAACCATATGAGAAAGTATGAGTAAAGAATTAGAAACGAACTTGAGCTGCCTTTACATTACAAAGTAAAACGAAAAATTGTACGAAATATGTGGTAAGACAGTTCCAGTAGGGCAAATAGAAAACCAAATTATATATAGAGAGCTGGAGTCTAACCGAAACAGGGCAAGCAGAAGGAAGTAAGGAAGGTGTAGTATACGTAAAAGTAAAAGAAAAAATAGAGATAAAAAAATAGGCGAAAAGGCAAAGTTAGTTTAATGGAAGAAATCAATAAATCTGTCAATAATTAAACTGAAAAATATATATATCGCTAAATACAAAATTCCAAAAATATACATGTATATTGATATACCAGGGGACATAAATAAAAATTATTATTTTGGTTCTGAGTGTAAAAAAAATTCCAAAATAAATTTTTGCATTTAAATTTCAGAAGATTTTATATTAGAAGTTTTTTAATAATTGTGCTGACGTTTTTGAACAGATCACACCTATTCTCTGAAACTCATTTCTTAATCATATATTCTAAATTTCAGTTTACAATCTTACGTTTTACGGCCCTAATCGTTCCAATAACAACCAAAAGACTAAGTGTCAGGCGGAAGAAGCGACAATGAAACGAAGCAATAGACGAACAATTAAAATGATGGTTAAAGTATCCCTAATGAATTTCTCTGAACCTTATGAAGGAAAATATAATTCGACAAAAGTATTCTGTTCGAAGATACATTTGTATCTTATGGATTCTACGGTATGTATCTCATTTCAAAGATTTGATCAATTTGATATATTTTTCTTGACACCTTTAAGATCAAAATATTTTATTCGTTTATACTTTGAGTTCCATCAACTATTAATTGCATGATATGTGTAGGCGCTCGTTTCTCCCCTTCCACACACCGCTCTCCCCCCTTCACCACATTGCTCTCCCCCCTCCCCACACCACTCTCACCCCTTCCCCACACCGCTCTCCTCCTTCTCCAAACTGCTCTCCCCTCCTTCCCCACTCTGCCATCCCTCCTTCCCCACTCTGCCCACCCTTCAGATCAACTTAAGGAGAAAGAACTAATCTAACCGATGTTCGAAACTAACCTAACCCTGACTGCGATGTCACACTATGACATAAATTTACGTAAAGTGGTCTTAATTGATTTAAAATTTGGTTAATTTTGCAGAATTTTTTTTGAAAGATTAGAAATCTACTACAAGAATTTTGTAGCAAACTTTGACATAATAATCAAGAATGAAAAAAGTATGTAAAGGAAATATCACGATCTCAAAAGAAATAAAAGAAAAGAAAAAGGATAAAACATGATATAAGAAATCGGTTACGAATGGATTAACAAACTTAATATAATATTTGTTTTAATGCAGCAATATTGCAATAATGTTCAATTGAAAGAGATACCGTTATGATGATAATATACAAGAACTATAGTAGATAAGACAATTCCAGGTTTGAATTGAAGCTGTTGTTGCAGTTAATAGTACTTAACAGAGGATAATTTTTTAAAAGAAGATCTGGTAGCATGCATTCAATTAAATTCTCTTTTATGTCTTACAAATCAGATTTAATTACATTTATTCATTTATTGGAGAAAGAACAATAAAGTTTAAATTTTTTATTTACTTTTTTGTTTTGTTTTCTTTTTGTAAAAATATTTTCCTTTTTTTTTTCTCTTTTCTTCGTATTGTATTAGTATACTTTGTATATACAATGCAACCAGGCATATAATTGAAGTTGTTATATGCGCTTATATATATATATATATATATATATATAAATTCCTTATCATGATATATATATATAAATTCCTTATCATGATCTCTGATTTCTGTTAACTTTATTTTATATTTACTGCTTTTCTTGTATAATGAAAAATGCAAAATCTTTTAAATCACTAGTATAAGAAGATCTTTGTTTTTATTTTAAGATTATTCAAGCAGAATAATCTTTTCGCAAACAACAGACCGTTTTTCTCGATTATATTTGTATATATATATATATATATACTTTTTCCTGTTTATAGGTATAGGATTGTTGAATAAAATTTATTTAAAAAAAAAAAAAAAAAAAAAAAAAACTTTTTTCAAAAGTCTTTACCATCATCGCCATCATCGTCGTCGCCATAATAAAATCAGATTTTCATTTAACAACTTTAATTTAAATTATCAAACACTTGAATGCCTGCTCAAACGAAAGATTAATAAGTATTTTTAAAGGCATAATAACTTTTCAAACTTTTTCAACTGCAGTGTAATTGTAATAAACGTAACCACTTGATTGCGGTAAGACGCCACCGTTAAATAAAATCTTTAATTATAAAATTGAGCCTTTCTTCGTTGAAACAAACAAAAATGCGAAAAGGGCGCGTGCGATTTTTTTAAAACAAAGATCAAAGGTTTAGCATATAACCCAAAAAGATTTCATGACATTCCATGAAATTTTCTGATTTTTAAAAAAAAAAAAAAAAAAATTTATCAAAAAAAGCACGAAAATATTCTTTCGTGTTCATATCTTCACAAGTGTCTATCGTCTGTATTATAGAATGTTCTTTAGAAAGACTTATTAATAATTTCAATGGAAAAAAGCTGTAAAAACTTATTTTTATATTTTAAAAATATGTATTATAAGTATACGAAAGAACGGACGGACACCTTGATTGCAGAGTCCAAAATTAGGAAAAAAAAACTTTTTAATTTAATTCATGGAAAATTTCATTTGACAACTAAACTATTAGGAATGAAAATTAGTTACAATTAAGTTGAAAAAAAAAACAAAAATTTATCATCAAATTAATTCTTCAAATATCAAAAGCAAATATATAAAAAGACAAAAAAAAGAAAGGAAACAGAAAAAAAAGAAGGTTATGTAAATGGGGAAAATAAGCGTATTGTTAACGTATGATTCTACGGTAAAAAAAAATGTAAAACTTGCAAGAGAATCGAACTTCAGATATCTGGCAAGCAATCAAAAATTTTACAATTTCTTTATATAGTAAATTTAAATCAAATTATCGTAAAAATATTATTAAAATTATTTTATAAATCATGAAACGTTCGGAATTATGTCTATACATTGATTAAACTTAATCACTTGGAAGTGATTGGAAAGCCACCTGCTGATTTTGGTTATATAATAATGAATGAAACTCTGACGAAGCAATTTAGGTATAAACTACGGGGTAATTATGAAACTATACTTTTCGAGAGAATTTAGAGAGAATTCAGGTTAGAATTCCGTAATATCTGTAAATCAATACCTTGAATAAAGAATCCATATAGCGATGGCATAAAGTCAATATCAAAATTGTCTTTTAAACAAATTCAATAAAATTAATGCAATCTTGAGATAAAGTGGACGAAATAATAGAAATGCTTTCAGAAAAAAAATCAATTTATAATAATTAATGTATTAAGATTTTATAAAACTTAGAAAACTTATTAATTTATCGCATATAGGATCCGTATCTAAATCTAAGTGAAAACTACTGCCAATAATCTTAGACTTAACACATTTTCTTGTTTATGTGTATAATGTAGCATAGCATATATATTGACGATATTTAATTTACATCAATAAAGAACGTACGATATATATCGAATATCAGTCCTGTAACGTAGATAGCAGTCTCTTTTTTCGGACTTTCTTTTTTATTTTTTTATTTTTTTTTTTTTGATGTAGTCAGGGCATAGAATATCACGTTCATTCCAAATTTAATGCTTTACACGACTTTCACCAGATACTTTGTACTCACCGGATTATCGATTCGATTTAGCAGAGCAGTCGTAGACTGGTGATCTATTATTTGTCGCATTCCGCGTAAAGAAGTCATTTTTATTGCAGTTAAACATTTTCAAATAGGGATCCGAAATAGTATGGCTTTGACGTTATTGTTCGGTTATGAAAAAACGCGGCAACCATTTGAAAAAAGTTTTCTCATGCCGAAATTCTCAGATATAACGCGTGCGCATCCTTTTCTAATCTTAAAGGTCTGAACTATATGTTGGGATTCTCTTTTAGATTATCAATGTTAGTTTTCAGATTTTTTTTGTTTGATTTTTGTGAAAACGATATAATACTTTAATTAGTATCTTTGAAAATTTTTCACAATAACACTAATATTTCTAATTGACTCTCCAATGAAATAGGATCTGACGAGACAACTTGCTAAGAGCTTTTTCAAACTCTTTCGCTAAGCAATCAATAAAGGAATTTATGGCCCATAATTTCTAGTCGACTCTCCAGTGAATTAGGATTCGAAGAGATAAATTGGTAAGGACTCCTTCAAAGCCTCTCGCTAAGCAATCAATAAACGAATTTGTGGCCCATGATTTCTATTTTAAGAATTGTACATAAATTTGTAATCTTCCCGTAATTGATACTTTATATTGATATAATAAAACTGATGCCAATTAGTTCATTATTCGAATTGATTTCATATATTTTGTTGGTAAAGGATAATATTTATTTTGTGTCTTATTTGTGTCTGACTCTGTCTATTTGTTGGTCTGACTCTCTCTCGCTCTCTCTCTCTCTGTCTCTCCCTGTTTCCCTCGCTCTCTCTCCCTGTCTTTCTCCCCCACCTCTCTCTCTCTCTTTCTCTCCCTCTCTTTCTGTCTCTCCATCTCTCTTTCTCTCCCGCTCTCTTTCTCTCCCTCTCTCTTTCTCTCCCTCTCTTTCTCTCCCTCTCTCTTTGTCTCTCCCTCTCTCTTTGTCTCTCCCCTCTCTCTTTCTCTTCCTCTCTCTTTCTCTCCCTCTCCCTCTCCCTCTCTCTTTCTCTCCCTCTCTCTTTCTCACCCTCTCTCTCGTTCTCTCCCTCTCTCTTTCCCTCCCTATCTCTTTCTCTGCCTCTGTCTTTCTCCCCCTCTCTCTTTCTCTCTCTCTCTCTCTTTCTCTCCCACTCTCCTTCTCTCCCTCTCTCTCTCCCCTTCTCTCTCTCTCTATCTCTTTCTCTCTCTCTTCCTCTCTCTCTCCTTCTTTCTCCCACTCTCTCCTTCTCTCTCCCTCCCTCTCTCTTTCTCTCTCTCTCTCTCTCTCTCTCTCTCTCTCTCTCTTTCTTTTACTCTCTTTCCCTCACTCTCTCTCTTTCTTTTACTCTCTTTCTCTCACTCTCTCTCTTTCTTTTACTCTCTTTCCCTCACTCTCTTGCTTTTACTCTCTCTCAATCTCTCCCCTTCTCTTTCCCTCTCTCGCTATCTCTTTCTCTTTCTTGCTTTTTCTCTCTCTTTCTAGCGACTTACCTTGATAGACGCTAATTGCAGGTGACAAAGTAAGAAGAAGGTTGAGATACAATTTTTTTCTTGCCGACCTTATTATTTATATGTATGGTATACATCTAAAACATTTCTTATGTTTTATGCAATGTATAATAAATGTAATTTAAATGCAAGATGAGACTGGGCTGTTAGGTGACAGGTATCTAAGATTCAACCTTAGGCTATTACAACTTTCTCGTTAAAACTCTTTTTATCGCACTAACAGTTTTATTAATCACTTTTTATACAGTTGACAAATTTATAATTAAAAAGAAAAGAAACAAAAGGTTATTTTCTCTCTCTCTCTCTCTCTCTCTGTCTCTCTCTTTCTCTCTCTTTGTCTCTCTGCCTCTCTGTTTCTCTCTTTCTCTCGGTCTGTTCGTATTTCTCTTTTACACTTTATCTCTCCGTCTTTTTCATTTCACAATGTTTATCATTTAATACAAAAATGCAGTCGCATGCACTTGACTTTTATTTAAAACCCTTTACCGGTACATACAAACATTCGTATATCTGATGAAAAATTCTGCTTCACTGTGTGTGAATTTAGCTGAAAGCAATTTTCTTTCATTTTTGTAAACAATGGTGAGTCACTTTTTTTTCTTTTTTTTTTTTACACTTTTGTACACTTAACCAACACTTGTTGTGGTAAATAATTTTACTTATACCGTACAATGTATGCATGTAATATATGCACATGTAGATTTGTAATGGTATAGACTTAAAGTAAATGAGCAAGAACACACATATATATATATGAAAAATCACTTTTTATAACCTAAAGCAAGTATTTTAATTTAAGATTTTCTTTATTCAGCACAACTAACACATGATTGTATAAACATGATAGGTTCGTTTGACTGAGTATGAGGTTAGAATATAAGGATCTTGTCCTGGTAAACAATTCAGCAAACTAGCATTTGTTGACATATTCACGTATATACATATATATACATATATATATATATACATATATGTATATATGTAAACTTTTACAAGAAACCAGACAGAAAAAGCTGACAGTTTGTCCAATGGCCGGGCGTTGAAAGCTAGCTAGTAAGGAAAACAGATTGAAAGCGTTTTGTTCTTTTTCTTAGTTTTAAGTAAATATTTATATGTTGATATGCGCACACAGTTTAACAGTACATACGCTTGTGTTTTATCCGAGTATAAAAAAATGTCATTGCACTTGTAAATGCTTATATATATATATGTATACATATGTATACATACACATATATGCATGTAGGTGCAATCATGTGTTTTGTGGATAAACCATAGCAATACATTGGCACATACTTTGCACTTGATGCTGTACAAGCTGATGTTGAAGTTCACAGAGTCGTTATACATACATGTGTGTACAACGTTTATATAAAGTATACATATGTATATGTGTATAGATAGATATATAGCTTAAATAAACAAAGCAATCCACTACACAGGTGTGTGTTGATTTTAATGTATGTAACAAAACAAGCGTCGTGTTAAATATTTCCATTATCCTTTAGCTATTCTTGGCTGTTATTTACGTTAGTAGTGCTGCTGCTGCTACTACTGCTAGTAGTGGTGCTACTGCTGTTGTTATTTATCGCAATTTAAAAGCTAGAAAAATATATATATATATATATATAGAAAACTATAAAAAGCGGAAGTAGAGAGCAACGAAATCAAGACCAACATTAAACCAAAGTTTATGTGCAAAGCTTTTCAAGTGCACATATGCCCTGGAATATGTGCAAAAAACCGCAGACATGAAGTGTACGTAAAACAGTGGCGACTGTTTCTCAAATAAATTCTTTTTTTTTTTTTTTTTCTTGGGAAAAATTTGTTCATGTGTGAAATGCATTTGTTAAAATGATAAATTGCAGTAATATTGAAATTTCCCTCATAGAAAAGATAAGCCAACAATTCTCCGAAAAAGAAAGCAATCAGCAAGAGAAAAAGAAATTGTATAGTATGCAAGTTTTTCTTCACACTAACCGATAATTTGAGAAAAAGAAATGCATACAAAAATAAAAAATAAAAATAAAAAATGTCAGCTTAAAAGTATGCAAAGATTTTCTTGATATTTTAAAGCCTATAGCTACGCGACACAATTCTTAGAAATTAAGCAATTACGTTACAGTTTCGAAATTTTGCATTTTCCTCTTATTGATTTTTTTTTTTTTTTTTTTTTGTGACAAACAAAGTTTGCATTTGATGGTGCTTTTCCTTTTTTTTTTTTTCTTTTTCTGTTTTGTTTTCTAGTTATGAAAACAATAGGGAAAAAACCACTTAAGTGCAATGATATGAAACGAAAACATCTGGACGTGATGATTTCTAAACTGGACTTTTTTTTGCCATTTGAAAATAGAAAAACAAGGATAATCTAAGAAAATGCATGCATAAAATCTCATATCAATGGACACTGTCGTATGAGAAGACTAATAAAACTCTAAGAAGAGAAAAACGACGATAGCTTTCTTTTATGAAAGAAAAACTACAAAATAATGGTTTGACCAAAAGTTAATTGTGGTTTTGCAATCTGATGGGACCGAGGGGGGGACGGGTTAAGGACACAAGATTCACAAAGCATTAAAGCTTTAACAAACTGATCAGATGATTTTAGAAGTTACTTTCCGATCTTGTTCTTACTGGCGGTACCACATGATTGTTTTCGCATGACTAAACTGATGATGATGATGATGATGATGAGTCTCATATTTTCCCACAAGTGATAATTAAATTTAAAATTGTGATTAAGCTCATTGCAATAGAAAGCATCATAAAATCCAAATAACGAATTTCTTAAAGACAATATTTCTAATATTTCTGTTAATGAGCATCTGATAAACACTAATGTCGAAGTAGACGGACATCAAATTAGCAGCAAACTCAATTTCAATTTCAATTAAAAACAATCATTTTTATGAGTACGAAAAATTCTTTCAAATAGATGTAAAGCTCTATTTTTGTAAGCAACGAATATATCTTTTTGCCAACCCAATAATTAAAAACGAAAAGATGTAAGACATCGTTTGATTCAATATTAAATTTGAAACATTAATAGTAAATTTTCGGACTTTTTTTTTTTTGCATAACGATATGTACTGCATGAATTTTTAATAACGGCCACACATTACAAAAAAAAAAAGAAAAATTATTTTTCATCAAGACATCACCTCATACACTCATCAAAGCTATACCGGAATCTCTAGTTCTTAACGTTTAATATTCATTTATTAAGTTTGAAAAAAAAAAATAAAAAATTGAGCTAAAAGAAGACAATCGCAGATGAAAAGATTAGAAAGCAATTGATATAAACGTATCCACCCTTAAGAGGAATTATATTGATTCCATATAATCGCATCATCTTTTGATAACATAAATATGTTTTTCAAAGATATTCATTTCTTGTATTACAGTTAAGGAATATTAATAACAAAAGTTTTGCCAAAAATGTTCTACATTACGATAAAACTATTTTTGAAATTTCTTCCATAAAATACTTTCATTTGCATTTATATAGTAACATATTTTCATTATTATTGACATATTTACCAATCAAATCAATAACACCTTCACACAATCTTAAAATGGATTGTAATACACATTTAATAATATTACTTGATACCATAAGTTTATAAAGTAAAGTCAGTCATGCAGACATACGCATACATGAAGAAAACAAGAAATACACAACCGAACATGATTGTTGTTAATACGGTTTGTGGTAAACTGCTTACACTACACTTGTACAGAAATTCAATTAACAATTCGAGTGTAGTACACTTGTCGAGCATCAATGACCAAAAGAACGACAAAAAAAAAATGTATTTTACTTTTGTTATGTTCAGGAATCTTTCTCTTTTCACATTTTGTTCTTTTCATATTTTTTTTTTTTTTTGTTTTTCACTTTACAAACAAGAATTACAAAACTTTATTATAAACTGTACGTATACAGGTGTATAAAAAGTCACATATGTATTTATGTATAGAGACTATAGTAAAGAGAGAGAGAGCTAGAGAGAGGGAGAGAAAGAGTTGAAGAAATCTACACAGAAAACAATGGTTAAACGATCAAATGAAGACAAAGGCTAGAAATGTCGGGCCTTTTGTCTTTTTACTTTTTTTTTCTTATTGTTTTCTCAATTCTCAAAAACTGAATATAATAATTAATAAAATCAAGAATACTTAATACCGTACACTACTGCACTATTCTTAAGAGAGAAATTCCCGATTACCAATGATAAACTTCTAAGTTGGAGGAGGGAGGCACACCTTTATAATATCGTACACTACTGCACTACTCTTGAAAGAGAAATTCCCGATTACCAACGATCAACTTCTAAGTTAGAGGAGGGAGCCACGCCTTTATAATAAACTTCTCTTTTTTTGCAAAGTAGATGAAAAAAATATGAATGAATGCTTGCTTTTAAAATAAAAAATTATATGACGGAATTATTTCTAAGAAATTGTTTAATGCATGGAAAAATGAAAGCTTCTTTTTGGCTAACGCAGCCACTAATCAGATATTTGTTTGGTAGTCTATAAGAAAAATTTGTATAATAAAAATATTTACTATAAAAGTTTTCGAAACAATTTTGCAGAAATCTTTTCCGTACTCCGCACATTTCCTATAAAAAATTCTACGTAAAAAATTTCTACAAAATACTTTTGTAAGAATGTGCTTTGTACGGATCTTTTTCCAAAAAAAAAAACTTCTCTTAAAAAAAAATATTTTTTTGGTACCGCGCGCCAGATTTATATTTATTTATTAAATTTCGTTTATTCTGAAATGCAACGTACAATTAAGCATAAACATGATTTTAATGTCTACCATTTGAAATATAATTCCTGGACCTGGCAGGATTTTCTCATCTACCAGATTTGATATTTTTTTTTTTTTTTGTTTTACTATCTTTCTACAAAGGCGTAGATATTTTCGAAAGTTAGATGTTCATCAGTTCTTTTTGCGATAAAAATCATTGTCTGAAAAAGGTTATTCCACTTGTAAGCCACGTGGATCAACGTAAGTATATCATAAAAAATGCTAATCAATAAAAATTTTAAGGGTCACAACTATTATAATACAAAAATTACGCCAAGATATTATTTATCGTTTGATAAGGTATATTTTAATTTTTAAATTCTTTTTTAACTTAATATTCACATGGAAGGTTCAGATTTCAAATTTTGCTCCCTAATAATAAGAGATATAATTTCTCTTTAAGAAGTAAATTCAATACACTTTCAATTCGATGGATTTACAAAGAAAAGTTTCCTTTTTAATTTCTTGTAAAATTTTTTTTTTTTTGAAAATTTTTGCCAAATGTAGATTTTTAAAGTTATTTACAAGAACATTTTTATTCATTACTAATTGTGAAAGCTCTTTCTTTTATAAAATCCTCTTATAAAATATATAAAATGTACGAAGAAAGTCTAACTTAAAATGTATCCTATAAGAAATTTAAATAAAGACTCCTGACTCTATGTTTTATGGAAGATTATAAAACATTTTTGAGGGGTACAATCAAAATTTCGATTAAAATTGTCTAAGGGGTTTTCCCTCAAAAATGTCCATAACAAATTCCTTATATAAAATTTTCTTTTTAAATGTTTTCTCTAGAGGTTGAAAGAAATCAATTTTCTGTTCAATTAATAAGAAAATAAAATATTTTTATAAAGATTTCCTATAAAATCAAACCTGATTTTGTGTATACGATTTTTTTAATACGATCTTTTTTCTACAACTTTTTTATATAATCTTTCGTATATGATTTGTTTATACGATTTTTTATACGATGTTTTTGTGCGATTTTTTTATACGATTTTTTTAATACGATCTTTTTTATACGATTTTTTTTATGCAATCTCTCTTATATGATTTATTTATACGATTTTTTATACATTTTTTATACGATTATTTGTACAATTTTTTTATACGATTTTTTTCCACGATTTATTTCATTTGACTTTTTGTTTGCCCTGTTTGTTTTATGCGATTTCTTTTGTACGATATATGAATATATATTGAGATTCATATGTAAGTTTTGACATTTGCAGCGAAAATGATTTTATTGTAATGATTTATGATCAATAACTTAATAGATCACGTAGACGAACAAAAAAGAATCGGATTGTATGACAGCGGATAAAATATACGCAGGAATGGAGCTTTGCAGCAGCAAATTAAGAAAGCATTTTCTTAAAATCGAAAACTATCCGTCAAAAAAAAAAGGATTGAAATTACATAGAGACTACAAAGAGACATTCAATTCTCTGTATAAGGCCACAATGACGTTTATAAACAGTTGGTCAAACGTTGAGAATTGCAAAAACTTATCACTTTTCACCTGAGAACAAAAAATAAATCAACTTCAATATCTTTAAGTGATAATTATGAATCAATGCGTTTCGAACTGCGACGTGTAGTATTGAATTGTGTGCACTTAGAGAATTTCTCCGTTTCCATTTCTTTATTCTCCATTTCTTTATGGGAAATTAAAATATTTTTAAACGTTTCCATATGCAGTTCAATTATTTATTACGTTTGAGAAACATTTTCTCGCTATTTCTAAATGAGACTTTATTTATATATCGTAAAAGATTATTTATTATAGCGATATATAAAAATATTGAAACATTTTTTTTGTGCGTTTTGTTTTCTGCGGTCCTTATCAAACGTACAAAAACAGGCAAACGCCTGTATAATTTTTTTTTTTTTTTTTTTTTTTTTTTATTAATAAACTTGCTAAGGAAGTATTTGTTTAATATCGATTATAGGAAAATTTCTATAAAACTCACAAAAAAATTTCTATAACACTAAAAATATTATACAAGTTTTATCTTGAAAGGGGATATATGTGTGATTTAAAATTTTTGATAAGATTAGTATTATGAAAAAAAAAGCACCAATTTATATGAAAATACTTTAATGGCCAAATATTGGCCCTCAAGTAGACTAAGTCCGCCTCTGCATCTATATATATTTATGCTATATACTTGGGTGTGTCGTTAAAACTCTCTCTGATTGTACTTTATTTTGCTTTACATCCGGTTACGAGTATAAGGCATTAATTTTATAAAGTACAAATGGTGTGGTCGTCGGTCTTACTTACTTCGGCATGTTTCTGTATATATATATCTATATATATATATATATATATATAGGTATGTCTATATATCAACATAGTCTATGGCTATGTGCTGTTGTTAACTTTTGCTGTTGTTGTTTTTTACACCTGCTCTATAGAGTTGAAAGGATAACTTTTGCAAAGTTTGCAGTTATGGTGTTTTAATTTAATTTGTATGCATACATTTATAAATGCCTCAGCACTATACTCACCATCAGAACAGTAAAAAAGAGTCTACTCGTTATATGTGGTATCTTATATTGTACCTATGTACGTACGTACGTATGTATGTATGTATGTATGTATGTTTTGTTTGGAGTTTTGATGACTCCAAAAGACTATTTTAATGTTTTTAAATAAAAATAAAACGTAGACTAAAATGAAATGTTTTTCTTTTTCTTGTGTAAAAATTTCTCTGGAAAAGTCAAGGCATACGTGTATGCGCATGTAAAAAAAAAAAAAACAAAAAAAAACACAAGCAGAATATAAAGTTTATGAAAAGTTGTTGGGAATATTGTTATGTGCATATGTGTATATGTCTTAAACTACCAGCAAAACTATAATGGTAATTAGTTTGCCATATTACTGTTAACAATTCATATCGAGTAGGTTTTCTATTTTTTTTTTTTTTTTTCCTAATATAGGATAAGAGTATAAAGTTTTACTTTCTGGTTTTTGTTGAGCATATATAAGCGTGTTTGGGCAGGCACGTGTAAGTAGGTGTAAATGTTCATTTACTTACTTTTACTTAACTAAGCCACCGAGTGTTCACTTTTTTTTTTTTTTTTATTTTTTTATTTCTATTTATTTGATTTTGTTTTAAATGAGTTTGTTTATTTAACAAGTAGTTTTATGTCTGCACATTTATATCTGCACAAAACCTACGTATATCGGTCGGTCGGTTAGTCGGTCCGTCCGTTCGCCCGTCCGTCCTTCCGTTCGTTCGTCCTTAGTTAAATAACTTATGAGTTTAGTTTATTTGTGTTGTAAGGCTAATAACATATATATCAAATATAACCATTGTTTTTATTTAATACTCGTAACTGGTTTTCCTAATATTTATTTTATGCAATTAGTTTCACTTCTTATCATAGAGTCACAAGGTGTATGTGTTTTATATTCTAAGCATTCTTGTACACGCTAGCACTGTTCGTAGATATATATATATACATATATATATATATACGTCCATACATATGTATATACCGCAGAACTTGCAAACACTAACGAGAAAGAAAAGAAATCATAATTTGTTGTACAGATTCAGTCGTACTTTGGTCCATTCGTTGAATTCACGATAATTCTTATAATAATTAAAATTAAAAAAATCTAAATTAATGTTAAAAGCCGTTTTAACTTTTGTATAGAAAATTTTGATTTCGAAATAAACAAAAATAAGGAAATGAACCAGATGGATGATAGAGGAGAATATATCCATGGAAGGGTTAATTAAATATACGTACGTTTCGTGTGCTCCAGAGTCATACCGCAAACAGTTTAAACTCTTGTTCTACAAAGAGAATCATGTATAAGCTATAGGAACACGTAGAATATAAATGAAATATCGATTCATCACTCAAACATTTATAATTCAAAATAATTCAATCAATTATTGAAAAATTTAAAAAAAAAAAAACAAAGAATTCCAAGCTATAATATACTTTTATAGTAAAAAGACCACAATTGCTATCTATTTGTTTTATATTAAATAACTACAAAAACATAAGAATTTTTGCGGTTTCAAAATTTTAGAAATTTTCTATCATATAAATTACCAAAAAGTTTAGCATATGTAAGCATATCAGACTATTTGCAAATGACAAAAATATATATAATACAAGTGTCTATTAAGTGTGATAGTTTTTTCTTATCATAATTTAACAAAGTCCGTCCATTCATTTTATGAGATATTAATTATAATTATTATTGGGATAGGATCATCCATTTCGTGGTCTGGATTTGAAAACTTTGTTTTAATCACATCTGTTAAATAGAACTATCATCTGTGAAATTATTTGTTTAGTATAATATTTGCCATTTTACAATATAGACTGCTTAACAACTAATAAATGTGTATTAAAATAATAAATACTGACTATAAAAATACTAATTTTATAATTATTAGGTTTCATGAACAAATTATGGTCGATATAACCGTACATCTAGTCGCAGCATTATAGGCAAAACTGTGAGGAAGCTTGAAGAAACTAAAACTAAAACCACAACAAATTTGTCAAGGCCTATACATTATCGAAGCGAAAGGCTTAACTGGGAAAATTGGTGCTGTTAATGAAGATGTCGAAGAAAAAGAAAGTCCAAATTTATTCTTTACACACGGCAAACACCACAGCAGTCTGATCGCTACAATCGCATGATTATTACGTTTTGTTTTTTTTAGATGAAAATCAAGATATGTATGGATTTTGAAGGTATGTAGTTTCAACAGGACGGTACCCCAAGCTATACAACATGGAACGCTTTGACTTTGTTGCGCAAGAAATTTCCGGAACGCGTAATTTCACCTTTTGCGGATTGGCCTCCAAGATCATGCGATTTCTCATCGCTGCACTTTTTCTTGTGAGGTTACGCAAAGTAGCGATTGTATCTGAACAATCCTCAAGACTTTAACGCTTTTAGAACGAACATTCGTCAAGTTAAGTTCAAACTAAGCTAAATGCAAACCCAGTATCGAAAATTAACTCAAAAAGATCCAGTCTTGTAAGACGTCCCATGGATGACATTTCATTGATATTATAATCCACAAATAATGGCAAAATCCAATCAATTTATTGAAGAAAAAAAACGTAATCCAAATTTCAATCAGAAGTGGGTTTTATTTACGTTTATTAAAAAACTGCAAAATAGATGACCCTGTACTTTATTCACTCTTATAATTGAATGATTATTCCACGTACTTATATTACGAAGAATGATCGAAAAATTTAAATTATATATACAATCTAGCTAATCAAATATTCTTAATGGATTTTTGCATATTCTAGTCGAGTCTTTTGAAGACAAACGAGAATCCGAATGAGGATAAGCACATTGTTAAGACGCAAGGCTGCTTGATACCTGAAGTTTGAAGTAGTCGATGTGAAATACATTTTTGAATTTCGATTAATATATTTTCATTTCAAATATATAATATAAGATCCTGAAGGATCAAATTATTTCTGATGATATGAATTTTTTTTCTAATTTTTTATTTTCTATTCAGGAAGTAAGAAAAATTTCGTAGTCGAATTAATTCAAGAAATAAAATCATAAAATCAATAAATTTTGATCAATAGATTCCTTGATTGCTAAAAGAATTGTAATGCACGGAAAAAGTTTAGTCGCAAGATCAACAGATTTGGCCTGAACTTTTTTATTTTTATTTTTATTTATTTTTTTTTTTTTTTTTGTAATATTTTGTGTTCTTTGAAAAGCTAAACAAAGTATATTCGTTAATAGCTTACGTGTTTTACTTGTAAAATCTAAATTTAGTTAACTGAATAATTCAACAACAACAATAACAACAACAACAAGCTACATTGATTGTGTAACAATATAACTAATATCTAATAGAAATTTAAATAATTTATAAATAGAAAATAATAATGAACGTATGAATGGAAATCAAAAAGGCTTTAAAAACCACAATTGAAAATACTTTCCAAAAATGCAAAAAAAAAAGAAAAAAAAATTGAGAAAAAAGTTTGGAAACAAATAAATTCCTGAGTTTATAAATCCTATTAGCTCAACAACACATAATACAAATACATTCACATAGGTGTAGTCATGCCGGTAGACAAATAGACAGACAGACAGACAGACAGACAGACCACCAGGTTATGAATTGTTAAATACAGCACACAACAACAACAAATACCGGATATAAACAATTTACTTTATGAGTGAGTGAATAAATAACTAATTTCTACTTGAAAATAATAATAATAAAAACAACAACAAAAGCAGCAACAGCAACAGCAACAGACATTCACAAAATGACCAGAACAAAAAGATTATAAAACATAAAACGAACAAAAACACATATTTATCTGCATATATATATATATATATATGCAGGCGCACCATTACACCCGTATGAAAGTTAAAGTTTATTGTCGTTTGTTGTTACTACTGTATAATGGAAAAAAAAAATCAAAAAGAAAATAAAAAAAGTAAGAAAGTTATATTTACTTTAGGACGAATCTTTGATATCCATCACCTTATTACAAATATCTCTCGCAAGAGCGTTTTAGTTCCCAGCATCAAGAAATAATTGTATGATGTGTTCGATCAGTATCTCTTATATAAGTTGAAACTCTTTCACTTTCAATTCATTTAGTTCAGAATTTAGAATTCAGAGTTCATGTATTAAAAACTGCAAAATTTTTGTTTTTTTCTCACTTTTAAAAAACAATATTTTAATCAAGTAACAAATATATGTGAAGAGACAAGGTTCAGCTTTGAAGGAAAATTCCTGCAACAGATGGAAGGGACAATAGGTCGATTTAGCTTTTTGTTTTAATCAGTAATACATGTATCTATGTATAACCTATGAGACCTACACTGATCCATTCTTATAAGTGTTACAAAAGGATTAACACATCGAGTATGCTATCGTGTTTCAGTGATGAATGCAAAAATCGAAATGAAATAAAATCCTATTTATAAGTTTTTCATTTGAAATTGTTTAACAATTTAATGTTGATGTGCTTGCATATACATTTATTCATGTGAGTGTGTGTGTATGTGTTTGCTTTACAAATATTTTTACAAACCATATATGTGGGTGTAGTTGCTTTTGCTCGAAGGCAATGAAAAATCTCAGCTGCATTTCAATTACCGCATCAAAAATTACTGAGGCAGAAAATCATTATGAATTTCTTATGAGCGCTTTTTGTTTGAAATACCAATGTATACACATACACATACACACATACGCGAGCACATAAGCACACCGACGCTTGCCTCGTAAAGTATGCAATATAATTCCCTCCTGTTGTTTGTATAAGCCGAGCATACCTACGTATACGAAGCATACGGGTATTGGCATATTATATACATATATATATATATACTTATACACATATATACGTATGTATCTATGCATGTGGGTAGTACAATCGGCTTATTGCCAAAGTACCTATGTGCGCATATTTTTTTTCTCTTGTTACAAAATGCACACTTAATATCCATTTATGTTTGTTTGTTTGTTTATTTGTTTGTTTGCTACGTTAGTTAGTTAGTTAGTTTGTGTATACCAACCATATATACGTGAGCAGTTATATATATATATATATATATATATATATATATATATATATATGTAACCATTAGTAACCATAGCTACATTAGCTAACATAACTCAGGTCCAAAGTAACCACCAAATATGGTTGGTTGTCCATGTTTTTCCGGTTGTCGGTTTTTGTCGGTTTGTTTCTATTTATCGGTAGGCATGTTTTTATGTTTGTATAAATATATGCGCACACATTCACTTGGGCTTGTAAGTACATTTATTAGAGAGAAGTCCTGAAAATTATTTCATAATCTGTCTGTGAGTGCAATGAACCAGTTATGTTCGCTTATACAAAAAAACAAAAGTACAACTGAAGGATGTGAAATAAGCAAAAAATCTAACATAATAAATGATATTCACATTTCTATCTTAACATTGTTACCATATTTGGATCAACATGTGCAACACTTATTTACAACTTCACGTTTATATTTTTAATACTAAACAAAGCAAAATTTATTTTTATTAATCGTAACTTATCGCGAAAATATGAATTAATTTATTATATTTTTTATCATTCCTTTTCGTATATTTTAGAAACAAAAATTTGCTTAAAATTTTACAAAATTCACTCAAAGGAATACGTTAGAAAAATTGTGAATTATTTTTGTTTTAATATCAATTATTTACATATTATCTACGTTTTATTTGCTTTGAATATCAATTATTTACATATTATCTACGTTTTATTTGCTTTTAATATCAATTATTTACATATTATCTACGTTTTATTTGCTTTTAATATCAATTA